>CM060335.1:1900771-1903271 GCA_030674155.1 Stramonita haemastoma
CATGTGTACCAAGAGGCCACAGGGGTGCTGGGGTCTGCGTGTTACATCGATGGCGCCATGAGCTCCATGCTGTTCCTGGCCCTGGAGTTCCATGATGACTTCATGGGGGGCGTGCTGGCTAATGCCAACTGCGGAGGTATCCGACATTTTTCCTCCTCTTTTTTTTGGGTTTTTGTTGTTGTTTTTTTCTTTGTTCCTCTTTAAAAAATTTTTTTTTTTTTAAAGTAGAGATTTGTATTTGTTATTTTGTATAAGGGGCGGGATAGCTAAGTGGTCAGAGTGCTCGCTTTCCCCAAGCATAGGTTAAGCAGCGTCAAGCGTGGTTACCAGTTGGATGGATGACCGTTTGCGCGCCCTTGCCTTCAGTACAGTCCCCCAGTTCACCCAGCGGTAAATGGGTACCTGCCCTCTTTAGGGTTAGGGAAGGTAAAGCAGCGAGGGAGAGGAGATGGGCGCCACCCTCAACATGCTGGCCCCTAGAGAAGCTGAGGTCTCTGATGCCTCACTCCTCTACGACCACACAGGTTATGGGACACCTTTACCTTTAGCCATTTTGTATAGTCTTGTGTGTTATCATCTTGCTAGCAGTACAGCTTTGGTTTTATTTTTGGTTTGATTCCTTGGCTAGAGCTCCGAGGTTCACCAACGGTGAGATTTTGCATATGCAACCAGTTTTGCCCACTATGAAGGTAGCTGCATTCTGACTTCAGGGATGTATGCTGAGTATGTTTGTATATCCATAATCCACCAATTGCTGATAATGAAATATGGGATCTTTGATGTGTATATTTGATCGTCTGCTTGTGTATGTTTTCAAAGGGGATTAAGGCACATGCAGGTCTGCACTTGGAAGTTGACCTGGGAGATCCTAAAAATCCCCACCCTTAACTCACCAGTTGCCACCGAGATGCGAACCCATGACTTCGTGGGCCCATGGGATTGAAGTTGAATGGGTCCTAACCACTCATCTACAGTGTTCATCAGTGTAGAGCTATGTTATTGTTATGTTGCTATGTTTTATGTGCCAATGTTTTGGTTGTTTTACTTTTTTATCTTGGGGGTGGGGGTGCTTTCGTTTTCTTTCTTTTTTTTTCTTCTTTTTTTTTAGCTGTAGAGGTAAGTGTTTGTTTTTAATTTTATACATTGAAATTAAAATTTTTGTTTTTGTGTAATCATTTTCCCTTTTTCTTTTTAAATTTTTTTTTTATATCAGTCCTTCCTCTTTCGTTCATATTTAGTAGTGGGTGAGCTAGTTTTGATGTTACTATTGTTGAAGTTTTTGTACTATTGGTTTGTTTTGGCACAGCTCAGCACTGGACAAGGCACTGTTATACAGTTTATACAACACACAGCACAGCACACCATGCCATGCCACGCAACACACCACACCACACCACACCACACCACATCCAACCCCACCACACCACACAAACACAACTTAACACAACAGCACCCCACACCACCATCCCGCCCCACCACACCATACCACACCACACCACCCCAAATACAGTTGCATGCAGTAAAAGAAAGGTAGCGCTGCACTTGTGGCAACACGCCTCTCTCTCCCCGGGGAGAAGAGCAGCCCGAATGTCACGCAGAGAAATCTGCTGTGACATCAATCAAGTGGTACAAAATACAAAATACAAAAATGCACCCCACCCCACCACACCACACCCAATCCTACCCATTCCACCCCAGTACCCTCTCCTCTCTCTCTGTCTCTCTCTCTCTCTCTCTCTCTCTCTCTCTCTCTCTCTCTCTCTCTTTCTCTCTCTCTCTCTCTCTCTCTCTTCTCTCTCTCTCTCCTCTCTCTCTCTCTCTCTCTCTCTCTCTCTCTCTCTCTCTTTCTCTCTCTCTCTCTTGTTCCTTCTTTTTTCTTTTCCTTTCTACTTTTCTGATTCTCAACTTGCTTTATTTACATAAAAGATGATGGTGATGTAAATGTTGAAGACGATGGTGATGTAAATGCTGAAGATGATGGTGATGTAAATGTGGAAGACGATGGAGATGGTGATGTAAATCTTGAAGATGATGGTGATGTAAATGCTGAGGATGATGGTGATGGTGGTGTCAATGTTGAAGATGATGATGATGATGGTGATGAAAATTCTGAAGATGATGGCGATGTAAATGATGAAGATAAAGGTGATGGTAATGTAACTGCTGAAGATGATGGTGCCGGTGATGTAACTGTTGAAGATGATGAAGATGGAGATGTAAATGTTGACAATGATGGTGATGTAAATGTTGAAGATGATGGTGATCTAAATGTTGAAGATTATGGTGATGGTGATGTAAATATTGAAGATGATGGGGATGGGGATGTAAATGTTGAAGGTGATGATGATGTAAATACTGAAGATGATGGTGATGGTGTTGCAAATGCTGAAGATGATGGTGAGGTAAATGTTGAAGATGATGGTGATGTAAATGCTAAATATGATGGTGATGTAAATGTTGAAGATGATGATGATGTAAATGCTGAAGATGATGGTGATGA
>CM060335.1:1911541-1921541 GCA_030674155.1 Stramonita haemastoma
AAGGAAAGGGATACACCTCTCCCATCCATCAACCCCCCCCCCCCCCCCCCCCCACGAACCATTCCCCCTCCCCTACACACACGCGTGCAGGCGTGCAACTCTGAAAGAGGAGTGTTATGGTTGCTATAGTCCTTGCGAACGGTAGCATGTGCCTGGTTTATTATTTTTCTTTTTTTGCGTTAATGTGTATTTCAGGATGATCAAAGGGGATACTCGCTATACTGGTAAGAGAATGTAATTTGATACATTTTTGTTTCTTTGCGCTGTACTACTACTTTTTTAAGCAGACTGAGACTTTTCATACAGAGAGAGAGAGAGAGAGAGAGGGGAGAGAGAGAGAGAGAGTCTGCTTCTGAACACTCTAGGCCTATCTTTCTATCTATCCTTTAGTCTGGCAACTGTGGGGGCACCCCTGAAGACTTGACAACCAGTTCCCTCCATTCCTCTCTCTGTTCCACCTTCCTCAAATTTTGTTGAGTTCTAGGCCTGTTCATTCGTTGATGTTGTCCTCCCATCTCTTCCACGATCTGCCTCTTTTTCTTCCTCCTTGGTCAGTGCCTTGCAGTAGGCCTATTGTTTTTGCAAGTGCTTTTGATCTTGTGACATGCCCGTAGAATATTTTCGTGGAGACCAATATTTTGCTGGATTCTGTTATGCCCGTCTTCGTTGCTTATGAGGTCTTTGTAGGAGATGCCAAGGAGTCTCCGGAAGCATCTCATTTCTACCGCCTGTATTCTTCTCTCCAAATCAGCAGTCAGGGTTTACGATTCACAGGCAAACAGGAATAAGTGTATGACCTGGGAGCGCATTAGTCTGAACACAATCGACAAAAATCAAAATTACACAAATATGACCATATAGTCCCTACAGTGTTTGAAAAAAAAGAGCGTGTGTTTAGCGCAAAAGCAGTAATGAACCAGCAGCTAATCTGCATGTTAAAACTCATCTCTACTTTCATTTCTAAAACGGAAGCAATATCAGCGTCCTTGACCCGATGTCACCAAAATAAAATATAGGGATCAATGTGAACCGCAATACAGGTAAGCAAACTCAGGTGTTCTCTTTGCCATGGTATAAATGAAATCAACAAGTTCAGACCGTTCTTCTTCCAGTTACCAGTAACTGTGGCAATGTATGATAATGCCACGGGTTTGTAAAACATTGTTGATCGGAAAATAACGGTAAAATACATTGTACTTTTATAGCCAATACCTTCTCAGTTCTCACACTATAGCCATGTTAATTTTCATTTCCTGTTTGAAACCAATGCCTCTAGTTCGACTAGTTTTAGTTTCAGTGTGCGAGATCGAGAGTGGTGATCAAGATCTTGTTTGGTTTGGCTGTTGTTTCTGTCTTCAGACTGAATCTTATCAGGAACTGGAAAAGTTGTCTTGATTTAACGTCGCACAGTCGTCAGACACAATACCTAGAAATAGAATACTGAATAGTGGAAACAAACGTCTCCACAGCCTCAGTCTTCGCGAGTTTGATCAGATCAGTGATCGATCAGTCGGATCATGTACACGTACGTTCATAATATATTAATTGATTTTAATAAATCGTGCACATGCATGTATGTGTGTGTGTGTTTCACTGTTTGTGTGTGTGTGTGTGTGTGTGTGTGTGTGTGTGTGTGTGTGTGTGTGTGTGTGTGTGTTTCTTTTTTTTAATTATTATTCTTCTTTTATATCAAGGATAATGCAATAAGCACTCTTATGCTTTTTTACATCTAGTCCCCGTGTGTAATGCAGTTTTGTAATTGTCATCTGTTCCCACCGGCACACGATGGCCTACTCTTACGAAAAGCGGAACAGGATTTAACGTGTGGGCAAGATGTTCTGCGTGCATTCGCACATGGGGCCTCGGTTTATAGTCTCATCTGAAGGACTTTTGGGGAGAGTGGAGTTGGCACTGATGTTAACTCCAGAAGAAAAATCTCCTCGACCGGACTCGAACCCGGGTCGTCAAATTGCGAGCGCAATGTTCTGACCACTAGGCTATCCGTCCCCCCCTGTGTGTGTGTGTGTGTGTGTGTGTGTGTGTGTGTGTGTGTGTGTGTGTTTATTCACTACCAAAAACAAAAAACAAAAAAAAAGTAGCATGTACACCCTCCACTCCCAAGAAGAAAGAAGCCAAATCAAAATTCTTCAACATCACCAACAACAAACAGATCATTTACTGATTTAGCCATAATTTTTTTTTTAACTATTCCTTTTTTAGAACTAGGAAAAGGAAGCCATGAGCTCCCAACCATCGAACACTGAGACAGGAATGGAATGGATGATTTGAGGCGAAAGATAGGCGTCAGTACAAGTCAGAGTGTTTGGTTTTTTTTTAAACTAAGAAGAAATATTTGTATCAGCTTGTGTGAAAAAGGACAACAAACTAGTGATACACTTGCTAGTGGTTTAACCTCTTGACTAGATTGTTGACATGCAATGTTTGTAAAATAATGTAATAATCTTCCTCAGATCGCTATTTTCAATAATAATAATAAATGGAATTTATATAGCGCTATATCTTGCAAAAACAAATCAAAGCACTGACATTCAACCAATTTTTGCGCATGCAGCCAACAACAATTTGGATTTTTTAACGAAGTCTATAATGTACACACACACACACACACACACACACACACACACACACACACACACACACACACACACACTTTAGTGTATTTAGTGTGCACCTGTGAAGTATATGCTCACCTCTCTGGTTTTCTTGGTTGTTTTTTTTTTACCACAGGCACACAGCGGAGAACATCTTGCACACTCGTTAAAACCTGCTCTGCTTTTTAAAAGAGTAGGCCATTTTGTGAACAGATGACAAAATTTACAAAACTGCATACACATGGGGACTGGATGTAAAAAGGTGCATGAGTGCTTGTTTCATTATCCTCGATAAAAAAAAAAAAAAAAAAAAAGGAACAAGTTTCAGCGTTGCAGACATAATAATTATGAAAGAGTCCAAGAATCAAACCCATGACTTCATGGACCCACAGGGTTTGAAGTCAAACAGTCTTAACCACTCGGCTACAGCACCTGTCATAACGTGTTTTTGATTTAACAATGTTGCAGCAACGTTGACATAGCACGAAGATGTATCTCTACGCAACGGAGCTAGTGATTGTGCTGACTCAGCTTCTCTTGGCAGCTACAGGTAAGAAAGATTTACTTATTCACCTGTCCCGTAGTCGCATGAACTGTGGGGGCACTACTGAAGATTTTGCAACCAGCTTCCTCCACTCCCCACGGTCCTCCGCCCTCTGTAGTTGATCGTTCCACTCACGGCCTGTCCACTCTCTGATGTTGTCCTCCCATTGTTTCCTCTGTCTGCCTCTTTTTCTCCCTCCCCTTACTGTTCTCTGTAAGACTGTCTTGGCCAGTCTAGATGATTGTGTGACGTGCCCGTACCACTTTAGCTGGCGTTTTTTCACTGAAGTTAGGAGCGCTTCATGTGGACCGATGGCATTCTTTATTGTAGTTTTCACTTCTTCATTAGTGATGTGATCTCTGTATGAAATGCCAAGAAAGATTAAGTGCTACATAGATAAACCCTCTTTTCTTACATCCTGCTTTGCTGTGTACACATTGTATCTCCAGGGTTCCTTTTTATTGCACAGGTGTCCCTGATAAACAAAGTACAGTGTCAAGAGTCTTTTAAGATTTAGTACTGTTATTGAAAAAAAACATTTTAGAGAACGTTAAGTGCGCAAGTGGGGGCGGGATAGCTAAGTGGCCAGAGCGCTCGCTTTCCCCCAGTCGTTAAGCAGCGTCGAGCGTGGTTACCAGTTGGATGGGTGAATGATTGCACGCCTTGGCTTCAGTACTGTTTAAGTACAGTCCCCCCAGTTTACCCAGCTGTAAAAGGGTACCTGCCCTCTTTAGGGTCAAGGAGGATAAAGCAGCGAGGGAGAGGAGATGGGTGCCGCCCTCAATATGCTGGCCCCTAGAGAAGCTGAGGTCTCTGATGTCTCGCTCCCCTACGACCACCTAGGTTATAGAACACCTTTATCTTACCTTTTACCAAAGGCGCACAAAAATCACAGCATATTAATTACAGTATCTTCACTTGCATTGCAAGCTGTAAAATCTGTACTTTTTCTCTTTAAAAAAAATGCTGTTTTGTTTTATACTTGTGTGATGATTATTGTTGTTTTGATGTTGAACACTATCTTGTCTCCATTTTGGTATTCAGTTTGTTGTTGTTTGTTGTTGTTGGTTTGTTTTTTGGTTGTTGGGATTTTTTTTTTTTGGCAGGGGGAAGGGGGGGGGGGGTTGGCAAATGGCTGATGGGTTTGTTTCCTAGTTTATGTTGTTTGTAATCCTCCATGCTCCACAAGGAAGAGAAGAATTTTCCTTAACCCTTACAGTACTGAATATCCACTGACAATTACTTCCCCTATCCTGAATTTCTTTCCGGTGCTCTCCCCTTCAGTCCTGTCAGCTGATTTTCCGGCAATAACGGTACGAGAGGAGGGTTTGTTTATAGTGATGCCGACTCTGGAAAACAGTTTTGTTACAGCAAACACTGCTTCTCCTTTCCCTCAAGAATGTTTATAAGCTTTGTGTGTGTGCATGTTTGTAAAATTTACCTAGGTACCCGTTTTGCACTCTTCTGCACCTCAGAAACCCAGGAATTGAAGGAAAATTTGGTTGTGCCGGTTTTCCACCTTACAGGACTGAAGGGTAGCAGAAAGCTGATCCAGAAAACAGGCTTACCGTACTGAAAGGGGGATGGGATAGCCTAGTGGTCAGAACATTGTGCTAACAATTTGATAACCCGGGTTCAATTCCCGTTCGAGGAGATTTTTCTCCTGGAGTTAACATCAGTGCTGACTCCACTCTCCCTAAACATTTTGCGCACACGTTAAATCCTGTCTGCTTTTCGTATGAGTAAGCCATCGTGTGCGGGTGGGAACAGTTGACATTTACAAAAACAACTGCATACACATGGGGACTGGATGTAAACAAGCACAAGGGTGTTTATTCCATTATCCTCGATATAAAAGAATAAAATAAATAACAATAAAAAAAAAGGGGTAGCAGAAAGCTGAGCTGGAAAACAGGCTTACCGTACTGAAAGGGTTAATGAATCCATGGTTTTGTGTGTGAAAGCAGATGGCAAGTCGCTGCCCATGTGGAAGACCCAGCTGATTCATCACCACCTGTGGAAGGGCCACTTAGTGCACGACCAGAGAATTCACAGGTGCACGATGACTGTGAGGTCTGTGCAGGCAGACGACATTGGCGGAGCCTCTGTGTCGCTCGTACTGGACACCAACGTTACATTGAGCATGAGCGGTAAGAAGGAGTGCATGATATCGTTGTTGTTGTGTGTTCCCCAGCTTAATTAACACTCTGGGGGGTCACCCAAAATGTTCACTCTGACTCACTCACTCACTCATCCCACCTGGGAAAAATTGTGAGGTTGAAATTGCGTGAGAAGTTTGAGTGTGTGGCTGTTTATAATAATGCATGGAATTTAAATAGCGCTATATCTTGCAAAAAAACAAATCAAAGCACTTGCATTCGACCTAAACGAGACACAAGCAGTCAACAACAATAATTTTAACAAATTCGAATGTGCACACACACACACACACGCACGCAAACAAACACGCCTGCGCGCACACACTTATAAAGGTTATACACTTTGCAAGGGTGAACGGGATTTCAGATTATGAAGGCAGGGACAGATAAGAGATGGAAACAGAAGGCAAAACTCTTAGGTTTGAAAGAAATGTGTCTTGAGGTTGGATTTGCAAGTGTCATAAGTGGTTAAGTACCACACCATACAGGCAGCCATAATCTGACTTCACACGAAGGAGTGCATGTAATTTGTTCTTCCTCGCCAGCTTGTTGCTTGTTTTGCCTGTGACTTGGAGAACTTGCAGCATACTGCTGTTTGTGTAAGCAGAGACTGAGGTGTCTATCTGGTGAAAAGGTAAAAGGTAAAGGAGTCCCATAACCTTTGTGGTCATAGGGGAGCGAGGCATCAGAGACCTCAGCCTCTCTAAGGGGCCAGCATGTTGAGGGCGGCGCCCATCTCCTCTCCCTCGCTGCTTTATCTTCTCTGACCCTAAAGAGGGCAGGTACCCATTGACAGCTGGGTGAACTGGGGGGACTGTGCTGAAGCCAAGGTGCGTAAACGGTCACCCATCCAACTGGTAACCACACTCGACGCTGCTTTACCTTGACTGGGGGAAAGCGAGTGCTCTGACCACTGAGCTATCCCATCCCCATGAGGTGTCTATCTGACAAACGCAAAAAGAAAAAAGAAAAAGAGGAGAACACAAATTGAAATAATGGTGGTCGATTTTTTTTTTGGCTCAGTTTTACTTTTTCAGTTTTTATGTATCACTAGCTTTTTTATGAAACAAGCCAGAAAAATGAGATAACATTTAAAAAAACAAACAAAAACCCCCCTGGAAAATAAAAAAAAAGAGAACTCTCGTTGAAATTAACGGTGGTCGATTTTTTTTTCTTCAGTTTTCACGTATAACTACCTTTTTTCTTCACGAAACAAGCACTCACTAACTATGCGATTCTGCTGTTTGCTTGCAGCCTATTCTCAAGATGACATCAGCATCGTTTTTAAAACGGAGGGTATCAACGTATCGACAGATCCTTTCTTCGATGAATTTCAGTTTGTGGTGGAGCTGTTGCAGTATGGAAAACTTCACGTCTTTCTGGGCAACATCACACACCCAGCCTCTAACTCTAGTTCCATTCGACTCCGACCAGATGGTGAGAAGGAAATCATCCGAATGTGGGAAACTTCTCAGTTTTTTTTTTTTTCACGAGCTCTCTGTCTCTGTTTCTGTTTCTGTCTGTCTTTATGTCTCTCTCTTATATATATATACAGAGAGAGAGAGAGAGAGAGAGAGAGAGAGAGAGAGAGAGAGAGAGAGAGAGAGAGAGAGAGAGATTTCTCCTTAGTCTCTCCACCGCACCCCCCCTCCCCTTTCTCTCTCTTTCTCTCTGTCTCTATGTCTCTCTCTGTCTCTGTCTGTCTGTCTGTCTGTCTGTCTGTCTGTCTGTCTGTCTGTCTGTCTGTCTGTCTGTCTCTCTCACTCACACACACACACACACACACACACACACACACACACACACACACACACACACACACACACACACACACACACAAACAGAATTTCCCAGGTCTACTTCCAGAAAATGTAAGCAGAATTCCTAGGACCATTTGATAGAAAGTGTAAACAGAATTCCTAGGACCATTTGATAGAAAGTGTAAACAGAATTCCCTGGACCATTTGATAGAAAGTGTAAACAGAATTCCTAGGACCATTTGATAGAAAGTGTAAACAGAATTCCCTGGACCATTTGATAGAAAGTGTAAACAGAATTCCTAGGACCATTTGATAGAAAGTGTAAACAGAATTCCCTGGACCATTTGATAGAAAGTGTAAGCAGAATTCCTAGGACCATTTGAAGAAAATGTAAACAGAATTCCTAGGACCATTTGATAGAAAGTGTAAACAGAAGGAAGGTGGCAGGGTGGTTAAGATGTTCGCCTGCCAATATGTAAACCTAGAGTTTCTGAGTTTGTACCCAGCCTCACCCTTTCTTCCCAGTTTGATGAAAAAATCGAACTGAATGTCAAAGTCATTTGGATGAGACTGTGTGCGAACGCACGCAGAACATCTTGAGCACATGTTAAAACCCTGTTCCGCCTTTCAGAAGAGCAGGCCATCGTGTGCCGGTGGGAGTGGATGACAACATTATAAAAATAAAAAAAAACAGCATGCACACAGGTGTCGTGTTTAGACACCATCCCTGAGGGAAAAATAAATAATAGGTAGGCGCTGCACTTGTGGCGACATGCTCTCCCTGGTGAAAGCAGCCCGAATTTCATGCAGAGAAATCTGCTGTGACATAAAGTGGTATAAAATAAAATAAAAACAAAATAAGAATTCCCTGGACCATTTGAAGAAAGTGTAAACAGAATACCCTGGACCATTTGAAGAAAGTGTAACAGAATACCCTGGACCATTTGATAGGAAGTGTAAACAGAATTCCCTGGACCATTTGAAGAAAGTGTAAACAGAATTCCCTGGACCATTTGAGAAAAAAAAAAAGAAAAAGAAAAAAAAAAAGGTGTAAACAGAAACAGTCGTCTCCAGATGTGAACCTTTCACCTGACTGTGTGCAGGTTCATGGACAAGGAATCGCGTCACATCCAGCAGCAAGTCTGTAGGACTGGCCGTGGGCATCTCCCTCTTTCTCTTTGTCGTCTGCACCATCATCGGCATCGTCATCCTGCGCTGGGCCATCAGAAAGGGGTACCTACGCCACGTCGCCATGTCCTACAAAAATTTCCGAAACCCTGAACCTGCACCAGAACCGCCAGTGTCCTTTGACAACGCGCAGCAAGAAAGTCGGACAGAGGAGGTCAACGTTCATATCTAGTGCCATTGTGATGTTGGAAACGGTCGTGTGCGTATGGGTTTAACTTTTTTTTTTTTTTTTTTTTTTTTTTTGTTATGTTTATTCTGTCCAGTTGTTGTTCACTGAAGTTTGTGAATCTTTAACCCTTTCAGTACGCTAAGCCTGTTTTCTGGCTTTATAATTTTTCTTGTTGCAATGTTTGTTTTATAGTGTTGAGATCTGAAAATTATAAATTTGAGATTTGTTTCAATATCTGGTCTTAAGTTCTGATATCTGAAAATTATAGATTTCAGATTTGTTTCAATATCTGGTCATCAGTTGGTTTGAATCTTTTTGTCATTTTTCTTGTTATCACGTTGTTTATTTTGCTGTGTCGATGACCTAAGATTGTAAATTTGAGATTTTGTTGCAATATCGGCTCTGTGTACATGTTTGTCCTTTTTTTTTGTTTCTTAACATAATGTTTCTTGTCCTTTATTCATGCCTAAAGCTTGTAATTTTAATTTTGTTGCTACAGTATATGAATGCTATGTGGTTATTTGTCCTTTCTGTGGTTTTGTTGGTTGTATCCTTTTCTTTTCTGTTGTTTTGTTGCTATGTACATGATCAGTTTTGTTGATGTAAAGTATTTGTGAATGTTTGCCTTCAGGCTTTTTGAACCCATCAAAACCAGTTCTTAGCAGGTGTCTGACAGCCCCGATATGGCCTGTGTGGTCGGCAGGGCTATAAACAACATGATTCGATTGGATTTGCAGGTCTCACATGGAATTGTAGATTCTTTGAAAAAACAAGTTTCATGTTTTTTCTGAAATACAGTTTTCGTTAATCCTCTCTTTCACTTGGAATTCTGAGGTGAGAATTTTTTGGTAATAAAAGCGGATAGTTTGAATCACAGCATTAGGGTAGGGCAGCCATATTCTGTCTTTGAGAATGTGCCTCTTTAATTTTTGTTTTTTGGAGAGAGAGAGAGAGAGAGAGAGAGAGAGAGAGAGAGAGAGAGAGAGAGAGAGAGAGAGAGAGAGAGATTGCATTCATGTGAATTGTTGTTTGGAAAATTCTTGTTGTTCATGTAATATAATTTCTACTAAAGGCTCAATATTAAGTGCACCACAAAGATTGATCTTATGTATATTAGCTTTAAATTGGCTATTGATCTCATATTGAAAAAAAAAAAGCATCTGAAGAGTAAGAACATATTTTTATGTATATGTGTGGAGGGGGGGGGGGGGAGGTGCATGGTTTTGCTTTTTATGGAAAATCTGGCTAAACATTCCATTGGTTTTTACACACAAAAAAATCTTTTGCTCTGCCATGTGTTGAAAATTAGAAAAGATAACAGAATTGAGAAAAAACAACAGTGAGGACAACCTTTTGTTGTTGGGGGGTGGGGGTGGGGTAAAATAAAGTATAGAGTGTTTTTTGAAAAGAGAATGAACTAATACTTTGATTAAGTATATAGGAGGTGTTGGGGGAAGAAAAGGAGGGGGGGGGGGGGACAAAAAGGCAATTATACACTGGTATTTCCTGATCAGATACAGTTATACCAATTGGTTATTGTATTGGTTTACTTTCTTTAGTGTATTCTT
>CM060335.1:1931541-1934041 GCA_030674155.1 Stramonita haemastoma
TTCCCTTACACAAGCTTATCCATAAAACTAACCATCAAGAATAGGAATCCATACAATGAGAGCACAAAGATGGGAAATACTTTTTTTTTTAATCAATATAAATTAAGAAAGCAAAAAAAGCAAAACTAAACTAAAATAACAATGGAACTATATATAAAAAAAAAGTAAAGAAATGAAAATAGCAAAACAAAGCAAAAAAAATTGAGAAACCCCCCACCTCAAATACCACACCCTACCCTTCCCAACACCTCTCCCTCCCTTCCTCCTCCTTCCCTCTCTCAAACAACTCATCTTCCTCAACCCCCGACTCTATTGACTCAAGCATCCCCCCTCCCTTCCCTTCCCTCCCCCCGTCCCATGTCTGACATTCCTGTGGCTCCTCACCTCAATCTCATCCTTCAGCTCCTTCTCTGACAGCATGCATCGCTTCTGGGTCTGGGCCACAGCCACCTCCGCACACTTCTTGATGTACTTCCCCTCCATGTTGCTCTTCGCCTGCAACGGTCACCATCATTGTCGTCATCATTGTTGTTATCATCATTGTCATCATCATTGTCATCATCATTGTCACTGTCATCATTGTCGTCATCATTGTTGTCATCAGTGTTATCATCGTTGTCATCATTATTGTAATCATCGTTGTCATCATTGCCATCATCATAGTCATCCTTGTCATCATTCTTGTCATCATCATTGTCATTATCCTTGTCATCGTCGTTGTCATCATCATTGTCATTGTTGTTGTCATCATCGTTGTCATCATCATTGTCATCATTGTTGCCATCATCATTGTCATCATCATTGTCGTCATCACTGTCATCATCCTTATCCTTGTCACCACCATCATCATCACCATCATCATCATCGTCATTGTCATCATCATTGTCATCATCATTGTCATGGTGGCAGAATTGTGACTGGTGTTATCGATTAAAGTGTTGCATTCACTGTTTAGTTTGTTTGCATTTTTTTTTAATAATCAAGGGGGAAAAAACAGTAACATGCACTTAATTTCCCCATCACTAAAACAAACCTATGGGCTCTAGCTAAGGAACAAAAAATTGCAGTGAGCACAGATAACAAAATATTTAAAGAAAAACACCTGCACGCAGGTGTTGTGTTCAGACACCCTCCTTGAAGTCAGAATGTGGCTACCTCTACGGTAGGTACAAACAGTCGCATTTACAAAATCTCACCATTGATGGACCTCAAAGCTCTAGCTGAGGTACAAAACACACACACACACACACACACACACACACACACACACACACACACACACACACACACACACACACACACACACTACACACACACTACACACACACACACACACTACACACACACACACACACACACACACTACACACACTACACACCACACACACACAGCAGAAAGCTATACAAGCATTACCTTCATCTCTTGCAGCTGATCTTTCAAGTGGGAGATCATCTCGTTGCGCTGCTGAAGCTCTGACTCCTTCTCCACCTTGACGTCCTGAATCTGCTTCTGCAGCTGCTTCACCCGCTTACGCCCATCCTCCTCCCTGACCACACACACAGCCAGCAAATCCAGCATAACAGGGGGACGGGATAGCCTAGTGGTCAGATCATTGCACTCGCAATTTGACAACCCAGGTTCGATTCCCGTTTGAGGGGATTTTTCCTCTGGAGTTAACATCGGTGCTGACTCCACTCTCCCCAAAAGTCCTTTGGATGAGACTTAAAACCGAGGCCCCGTGTGCAAACGCACGCAGAACATCTTGCGCACATGTTAAATCCTGTTCCGCTTTTCGTAAGAGTAGGCCATTGAGGGCCGGTGGGAACAGATGACAAGATTTACAAAACTGTATACACACAGGGACTGGGTGTAAAAAAGCACACAAGAGCTTATTCCATTATCCTTGATATAAAAGAATAAATAAATAAATGAATAAATAAATAACTAACTCAGTCAAGGGTCCAGGGCCCAATGCTAAATCTAGCCCCTTCCCAGGGAGATTGAAATGAGCGGCGTGGGAACCCCAGTATAGGAACATCACAGAAGACGAGGTAGCAAAACAAAAACAAAAAATCTAGCTCCAATCCAGTCCAATCCAATCCAATGATGTTGCTTAGAGCCCCGCCGACTGCACAGGCCATATCGGGGCTGTCACATCATCATATTTTAAAACTCCTATAAAAACTGTGCGACCTTCCTTTTACTCAGTCCAAGTGCGGTCAGTTTCTGCTATAATTAGCACAAACTAGGATGGAATGGATAGCAGCTGAGAGGACTCAAAGTGGTGGGGAAACTGACAGCTGTGCACACACAGGGAGCAAGTTTACTGCGCATGCATTTCACGCAACTTTTTTTTCTACAAGAAATCTGTCAAGTAAATCTCAGAAAAGACATGGATAGCCTATTTACTGGAGAATGTTACACATCTCAGTTGGTAAAAGGTAAAATGATTACACGTGTGTGTGTGTGTGTGTGTGTGTGTGTGTGTGTGTGTGTGTG
>CM060335.1:1937481-1949981 GCA_030674155.1 Stramonita haemastoma
GTTCTTCATTGGTGATGGTATTCGGCCATAAGATGCGTAGAATGTGCTTAAGGCTCTGTTTTGGAAGACATCAAGTTTGTTGCTGATGGTTTGGGTCATCTTCCATGACTCTGATCCATAAAGGAGGGTGCTTATCACGTTTGATTTGAAAATTCTTGATTTGGTCTTCAGGCATATGTTCCCTGCCTTCCATGTGCTCCTGAGTGAGGCGAAGGCCTGGTTGGCTTTTACAAGTCGAGCCCGGATCTACACCTTCCCATCTCCTGTGTTTGACATTTTGGATCCAAGATAAGTGAAGTCATTTACTTCCTAGATCTGATCCCTGTTCAGTCTGATGTTCTCTTGGACTCTGGCGTTCATTCTCATGTTCTTTGTCTTCTTGGTGCTGATTTTCAAGCCAAGGCTTCCAGCAGTTGTTGCCATGACATCTGTCTTTTCCTGCATGTCTTAGTAGCAGTGTGACAGCAGGGCGATGTCATCGGCAAAATCCAGATCTTCCAGCGTTTTTGTTGCTGTCATTGTCATGGTTCATCTGATCCCTCTCCTCTCTCCGTCCATGGAATTCTTCATAATCCAGTCCATGGCCAGGATGAAGAGGAACGGCGATAGGATGCAGCCCTGCTTCACTCCCGTGCTGACGCTGAAGGCTTCCGTGAGCTCTGTGTCGCAGATCACCTGGGATTTGAAGTCGCTGTACAACATTGCAATGACCCGGACAAGTCTTGCAGGGACTCCATAGTGCCTTAGGATCTTCCATAAGGACTCTCAGTGGATGCTGTCAAACGCCTTCTCCAGGTCGATGAAATTGACGTACAGCGGTGTATTCCACTCATTGCTCTGCTCCAGAATCTGGCGCAGAGTGAAGATGTGATCTGAGCAGGATCGTCCAGGGTGAAAACCTGCTTGCTGTGGTCGGAGGTCCTCAAGGGTTGCCGTCAATCTGGACAACACAATCCTGTTGAAGGCCTTACTGGTGAAGGAAAGAAGTGTTATGCCCCTCCAGTTGTTGCAGTCTCCAAGATCTCCCTTTTTGGGCAACTTGAAGATGAGACCAGTTTTCCATGCTTCAGGGATCTGACCTTCTACCCAAATCTGCCTGAAGATCTCAGTCAGAATGGGAGCCATCACATCCATATCTGCCTTCAACATCTCTGCTGTCACACCATCTGCCCCTGGCGCCTTGCCGCTCTTCATTGCCTTGATTGCTGCTGTCACTTCTTCCAGGCTCCATCGGTGCAGATGTCAAGGTCTATATATCTGCCGGCTAGATGTCTGCTAGCTGAGGAGGGTCCGGTTCTGAACGACCGACTCGAAATGTTCCCTCCAACACTGTATGACTGGTGTACCAAACAGAATTCGTGAAAGCCTACGAAAGCCTATGACTGAAAGGCAGGGAGGTAAAAAAAAACAACAACAGTCAACAGGATTCTGTAATTCATGAGTTTTCTTGAAGATAAAATCACAATAACTAACACAAGTAAATAAATGCATCATCATTTACTGGAAACAAATGACACTTGAATGACAAGGCCATATGCTCAACAAGATAAAATAAAAGAGGCTGTACTTTTTAGGCCGACTTGTTCAAATTTTATGCATGTATTGGTTTTTACCGTGCATTTGATAAGAGAAACTTGGGGCGTTCACTGTGAAGATTCACTCCACAGCAACAACACGTTCGAAGTGCTGGCATAATTTTGAGATCTGAGGCTGGCTTCGCCTTTCCGATTCCAGCAATCAAAAAGGGGAAAGAAGGGGCCTAAAGGCACCTGCTCAAGCTGTTGCGATACACGCTGTGCGTGAGAGTCCATGTAATGCGAATGGATGAAAAAGAAACACAATGTTATTGGAGAAATTTTGCTTTTATGTGCCTGTCTTCAAAACTTGCCAGCCACATCTGGTGTGACGTCAGAATTTCCTGAAAAAACAAGTTGGGTTTTTCATGAAAATGCTTTCCGTTTGGTGAGCTTGCTTACAGGAAACTGACTGAAGGAGGTCTCCCTATATTGCAAAGTTATAAAAACCGACTAGACTTTCTTATATCCAAGCTAACATCCTGGGTGGGACCAGGTGGGACCAGAAATTGACGTTCTTATAAGAGGGGTTTCTTATAAGCGAGATTCTTATATCCGAGCTTTCGTAAGTCATAAAAAACACCTTCCACGGAACCAAATTTTTTGCTTTCTTATAAGGGAGATTCACTGTAAGCGAGCTTCTTATAAGCCATCGGACTGTATAAGTCTAAGACCATACATGTGAAAGTGGAAAATAGAAAGGAAAGAGGAGAGAGAGAGAGAGAGAGAGGAGAGAGAGAGAGAGAGAGAGAGAGAGAGAGAGAGAGAGAGAGGGAGAGAGAGAGAGAGAGAGAGAGAGGAGAGAGAGAGAGAGAGAGAGAGAGAGAGAGAGAGACAGACAGACAGACAGACAGACAGACAGACAGACAGACAGACAGACAGAGACAGACGAGACAGACAGACAGAAGAGACAGATTGATTGATCCATTGACTTTTATTCTTTTATACCGAGGATAATGAAAAGCACATCTTGTGCTTTTTTACATCCAGTCCAGTGTTTGCAGTTTTGTAAATGTCATCTGTTTCCCCGGACACGATGGCGTACTGTTATGAAAAGCAAGAACAGGATTTAACGTGTGCGCAAGATGTTCTGCATGGCCTCAGTTTAAAGTGTCATCTGAACTTCTTTTGGGGACGGAGTCAGCACTGATGTTAAGTACAGGAGAAAAATCTCGACCGGATCGAACCGGTGTCAAATGCCAGCGCATGTTCTGACCACAAGGCTATTTTGAGAGAGAGAGAGAGAGAGAGAGAGAGAGAGAGAGAGGAGAGAGAGAGAGAGAGAGAGAGAGAGAGAGAGAGAGAGAGAGAGAGAGAGAGAGAGAGAGAGAGAAGAGAGAGAGAGAGAGAGAGAGAGAGAGAGAGAGAGAGAGAGAGGAGAGAGAGAGAGAGAGAGGAGAGAGGAGAGAGAGAGAGAGAGAGAGAGAGAGAGAGAGAGCTCAAGAATTCAACTGTATAGGCCATACAACCCGTTACAATTCCATGGGTAATCAGGTGTGAATGGATGCGGCATTGAGGTATACACATTTTAAATGAAACATTATTAGTAACACAAAGAAAACAGTATTATCTTTCAAAATAACATTAGCGGCGTCTGTTGGCATTATACCTACCAAGATCATGGACACACATGTCGTATTGCATTTAACTTTCAAATGATGTTAGCAGAGAATACATGCTATACGTTTATAGAATAAACACCTCTTATAAGTCACTAAGAAAATTACCACAAAAGAGATAATATAGTTCTGTTTCTACAGCATTGCGACAAATAAACACTGATGATCTTTCTTAGAAGAAGCCGTATAGTTGTTTTTTTAGTTGCATTTATAGCTTTGACATGGATTCAGACAAAATGTCACCGATATTTTGTTGGGTACCAAGGTAAAGTACGTTTCTATACATTATGACACAATAGGCATGTGTTCTGAATCAATAGATTCTTAGCGTACACATAAATTATGTGAGCTGAACAATGAAAGGTGGGAAATAGAAAACAATATACAACACAGTTTTCAATTTGTAGTAGAATCACTTCCATCACCTGCAGTAGAGCTACTGAGTATACACAGATCGAAACTTCCATGCAAACATAGAACAGTTTCCCCAAACCGTTTAAACTGTAAAATTGCAACCTTTAAGTAGAGCAGTGGCTGGATCTGTAACGAATTGTTTCATACAATTAAGGGATTCATCTAGCTCAAAGCAAAGAAAATCAACCAGAATACAACGATTGTTTGCTTGCTGCTTTTGCATTTAGGTTGCCTCATTATTACGTCCAACAATATCGAACTAAGCACACAACACTCAAGCATTTAGGTACTATTGTGAAGTCACTGTTATCATGATCTAGACCGTCAGTTTGATTAGATATATACAAATCATAAATAGCCTATATCAAAAAGTACCAAACAGTTAAAGTATGATCGTGTCGTGATACGGTATTGACGTCTTTCACAAAATGCATAAATTCATCACTTTCAACAACTACTGTTTCTTTGCTCTTTCTGCCATGCTTTGAAATTTTGTGTTGCTGAATGAAAAACGCATACATCAATAAAAGAAAATGTGTTTGAACAAAAAATCCTTCATAAAGTGTTTAAAAAAAAAAACCAACAACAGACAGAGACATAAAATACAGGAATGAACAATCTTTCAGTGTGGAGGCTAAGCGTTTCACTTCCTAGACTAGTGTGTGTACACTGGTGTATTTTTTGTATTTTGTATTTTGTACCACTTTATGTCACGGCAGATTTCTCTGCGTGAAATGTGGGAGTGAGTTGCACTGTTCCAGTTTTTCTTGGGGTCATGATTTATATGTCATTTAATTTTCTTTGACATGCTGGGTTTTGAAGCTTGCTTCTGGATTCTTCGCTGAGCCGTTGTCCAGTTTGATGGCAGTCTTGCCTGCGTTCTACGTGTCTGTCTGTCTGAAGCGGCTTGTTGTGGTATGTCCTCAAGTACAGTCCCTGCAGCCTCGCTTTGATTGCTTCCAGTGTTCAATAGTGGTGGACTGCTCTCACTTTGCTGCGGTTGACCTGGGGAATCCCCGGTTTGCTGCTCTGCATTTTGCGGTGTGACCATACCCCGGTTAAACAACATTCCTGTGAGAAGGGGGGAAGAGAGGAAATTGTTGTCGCTGTCACTAGTGTATTGTCTTTCCTTCCTTGAAAAGCATGTTCACCATCCGTTGTCACATCTTTCTCACTTTCCTCTCCTTTCTTTGGTGCTGAAGAGAGAGCAGGGTCAGGGCCAGCAGGATCCAGCACAGCAGGGCAGGGCTGAGTGTTGAGCTCCTCACACACTGCTTCATGGAGCGGAGGGCTGACCAGTTCTGTTTCCCTGGGCGACAGATTCGGCCTTTGATCCCCGGTGGTTTCCTCAGCGTTCTTCCAGGTGGGGGAGAGATGGGTCTGGCTTTTCCACAGTCCTTTCAGAGGTCGTAGGCGCATCCGCCAACACCCCACCGTAAGGAGTGATGGGTACCGCCGCCGGATGTGGCCCCGGAGTTTCCAGAGAGAGGGATCTCGAAGTCCTACAAGAGTGAGACCTCACGAAAGTGTCACTTCTTCTGTGGGCTTCTGTCTGCCTCCAGTTTCTCCTTTCACCTCGCAGGGATGAACAGCGTTCTTCCTCCCTGTGTTTGCCTCCAAGTGGAGCTGACTCTTCAGGGAAGCCGTATCCATCTCTCTGGTGTTTTGTGTTTGGTTCTTCTCCAGTCAGGAAGCGGTAAGTGTTCTGATGCCTCTGGCGGTTTCCGTTGTACCTAACAGGCCGTTGATGTCGATCTTCTACTTGCAGTCGGCCTGCTCTGAAGTAGGCAGTTTTGCCCTGCTGGCGATAGTGCTACACTTTCTTCTGTTGACGAACAGTCAGATCTGCAGAAATCCTGTTGTTTTCTTGCCGGAAGAGATGTGAGAGAGAGAGAGAGAGAGAGAGAGAGAGAGAGAGAGAGAGAGAGAGAGAGAGAGAGAGAGAGAGAGAGAGAGAGAGAGAGGGGGGGGGGGAGAGGGGGGGGGGGAGAGAGGGGGGGAGGAGAGAGAGGGGGGAGGAGAGAGGGAGGGAGAAGAGAGAGGAAGGGAGGGAGAAAAGAGAGAGTAGTAGAGGTAGTAGTAGTAGTAGGCACCCATCAGTCTGGAAGACTATGGAGTTGCGCTCTAGTATTTCGAGCCAAAGCCTGGGTAAGTAAGTATGGAGGGCAAGCTGTTACCCATGCAGCAGATCCTCCCTCTCTCCACACCACTGGAATGATCCATTGGAAAGGCAATGACCTATACGAATGGTTCCAGTACCGTTGCAGGAGCCACCAGAACTTACCATATATACAGCCCTGAGCCGCCCTGGGGCTCCAACTCCCGATTTTTCCTCGTACGCCGGAGCTGGTATAACGAATGCTGACCCCATATCTTGATTTTCTAAAACTGATCCATCTGTATACACTTTTAAGCAGTCAGCGTACTTATTTTCGATATGTGTGTTGGTGTGTGTGTTAGTGTTAGTGTTAGTGTTAGTGTGTGTGTGTGTGTGTGTGAGTGCGTGCGTGCACGTGTGTGAGGTGTGTGTGAGCATAGATTTGATATAATGTTAATTCTGACATCTTGTGAATGGTTGCACGCCTGTAAATGATTTGAATGCAAGCGCTACGATTTCTTTGCTTAACAAGTCTTTGGGATATGTATTTCAATTTATAACGGTTTTAAAAAGCAAGACTTTTACGGGACTTTTTCCTCATCTTCACTTGTGTAGCAGTATAATGTACATACGCATAAAAAAATTGTACTTCGTATTGTATGTTATTTTTTTAAAAATCCTTTTCCATCATATTCATATAGGCTAAGTGTCTTTGCTCCCCTTTAAATGTCATCAGACATAGAAGAAAAACCTTGGTTTGAACAGGGGCTTATTCAGAAAAGGACCCCGGACTCAACCGCCGAGCCGTTAAGAATGTTCGACTTCAATCCCATGGGTCCATATGTAGTTGTGGGTTCGAATCTCGTGGCGGCGTCTGGTGAATTAAGACAGTGGGGATTTTTTTTTAATGGATGTTTGATCTTCTGTAGCAGTATGTGTAAATACACACTAAATGGATTGAAGACAGTGGCAGGTGTGCACTTGAAGAAGATGACCTGGGAGCTACTCCCCGTTGCTGGGTTACAGAAACACAAATGTACCCAGCATCCATCCTCCAAGTCGGAACGCGGCTGGCTACCTTCATGGTGGGTACAAAACGGTGGCATACGCAAAGTCTCACCACTGGTGAGTTTGGGAGCTCTAGCCGAGGAAGGAAAAACAAAAGAAGGAAGGAAGGAAGAAAACACAGGTAAGGGGACACAAACACATTACTCATTGGATGGAGCGGCAGCAAGGTCCTTGCTCACAGTACGCTGCATCAGCCAGCCAAACTAATCAGGGATTGGGCAGCTGAAACGCCCCACCCTCCACCCCCACCCCATGCCATCATCACAACAAAACAGTCCTTTCCAAATAGGTTAGGTGCACACATTATAGATCTATATTACTTTTTGATTTTGCTTCCTTTACACAAGAGAGAGAGAGAGAGAGAGAGAGAGAGAGAGAGAGAGAGAGAGAGAGAGAGAGAGAGAGAGAGAGAGAGAGAGAGAGAGAGAGAGAGAGAGAGAATATTTTATTGTCATAAACATAAAGAGAGAGAGAGAGAGAGAGAGAGAGAGAGAGAGAGAGAGAGAGAGAGAGAGAGAGAGAGAGAGAGAGAGAGAGGGAGGGAGATTTGATTTGATTTGATTTGATTTATTCTTTTATATCGAGGATAATGGGATAAGAGAGAGAGAGAGAGAGAGAGAGAGAGAGAGAGAGAGAGAGAGAGAGAGAGAGAGAGACAGACAGACAGACAGACAGACAGACAGACAGACAGACAGACAGACAGAGAGAGACAGAGACAGAGACAGAGACAGAGAGACAAAGAGAGACGAGAGAGAGAGACGAGAGAGAGAGAGAGAGAGAGAGAGAGAGAGAGGAGAATGTGTGTGTGTGTGTGTGTGTGTGTGTGTGTGTGTGACTAGGCCTGAGTATCTTTGGACTAGGCTATCCCGTTTAAGAGAGAGAGAGAGAGAGAGAGAGAGAGGAGAGAGAGAGAGAGAGAGAGAGAGAGAGAGAGAGAGGAGAGTGTGTGTGTGTGTGCGCGCGCGCGCGCACGTGAGAGAGAGATTAAATTGGATTGATTTAAATTCAGAACGTTTCTGAAGCCATATATGGATTTCAGAAGGTCGTCGTCACCTTGCAGTAGAGCAGATAACTATTCCAAGTTCTCCTAGGCCTAGTTAGTATTAAATATCTGACTTCCTATACAGCTTAGTAAAACATAATAGTGTAGGTCTGTCTGTTTCCCACCCTGGCTTATCTCCCCCCTCCCCCCCCCCATTCCTCCCAGCTCCCTCCTACATACCCCTACCCTCCCCCTCACCTCCCTCTTCCCTAACTCTTCTGCAAAACCAATACCTCGCCCCCCTTTCCTCTCCCCTGTCAGAGGAGATGCCAAGTAAAGTGGCTGATATTAAACACCATAATACTACTCTGGTTCTCCATCAGAAGGGTGGTGGGGGTGGTGGGGGTGGCAGGTGGCCCTGTTTATACAGCAAATAGGGGTGGTGGAGAGGGAGTGGGGGTGGGGGGGGGGTGGACAGACAGGCACCATTGTACACACACATCATCACCTCCACCTTCCACTTGTCCACTTTGTGATTGTGTGTGTGTGTGTGTGTGCGTGTGTGTGTGTGTGTGTGTGTGTGTGTGTGTGTGTGTGTGTGTGTGTGTGCGTGCGTGTGTGCGTGCGTGCGTGCGTGCGTGCGTGCGTGTGTGTGTGTGTGTGTGTGTGTGTGTGTGTGTGTGCTGGAGCAGAACAGGATTTAACGTGTGCCCAAGATGTTCTACGTGCGTTCGAACACAGGGCCTCGGTTTTATATATTAGTCTCATCGGAAGGACTGAGAGAGAGAGAGAGAGAGAGAGAGAGAGAGAGAGAGAGAGAGAGAGAGGTCATCCTAATGGTGTGCCATAGCTTTGCACTTGGTTTTTTAAAACAGAAAGTCATTGTGAGAAGTACGACATGGTCTGCAGAAGTTATAAATCTGTTTACAAAAATCTTATATGACAATGGTGAAATGGTGATTGATTAGAACAATATTGCAATGGCAAGAAAACACACAGTTGGGGACACATGGGAGGCAAAGGAGGGAGGTGTTGCAGTGATTAATTAAACCAACAGCCAGTGAGACCTAAGTCAGGCTTAGCTGTGCCATTGTCAGAAGAGTAGATCTATCAGCGTTTATCTGATCTTAGAATATGGCGATAAATCATTTAAATGAATTCGGACTGTCAAAATTATGCATGAAGTAGTGTATACTAACTTTCAGTAGTGGCATTCATCACTTGATCTAATCATACTTCGCATCAGTAGCATGTACTTCGCACCAGTAGCATCGCCATTTGCATAAAGTTCACTACGGTGCTCACACAAAAAATGCTACCCAGTATGGCTTCTTCAATTTAAAATATTTTGAAGTTTTATTAGTTTTTTTTTTATTACGATTTTACGACAAACAGGGCTCCTAATTTTTAAATTCATAGTATCAATCCACGACTAAAGAATAGAATCGACAAAAGAAGTGTACAAAGTTAATGTCATGAAGTTCTTTTATGCCACCTTTACAAATCCCTCGTGATATCTATCCTCCTATATGGCTGTGAATCATGGACTCTGACAGCAGAGTTAGAGAGGAGAATCCAAGCATTCGAGAACAAGTGCCACAGAAGACTTCTCAAATTATCATACAAAGAACACAAGACCAATAACTATGTGAAAGAAGAAATCAAAAAGCGTGTGGGCCCCCAAGAGCCTTTGCTCTCCACCATAAAGAGGAGAAAGCTGATGTGGTTTGGTCACACCACAAGACACAACACCCTAGCAAAAACCATCCTGCAAGGAACAGTCGAGGGCAAGAGAAGAAGAGGCCGCCAAAAGAAATCATGGGTTGACAACATCAAAGACTGGACCGCCCAACCCCTACAACACCTCCTACTAGCCACACAGGATCGTGAAGCATGGAAAAAGATCTCTGTTGCGTCTTCTCTCATGTCCCCCCTACGTCCTTTGGGACATGGGACTGAGTGAGTGAGTGAGGAGGGGGTGTGTGAAAAAGTGTTACACCGCCCAACAGTGTGGGTCAGATGCTGGCAAGTCAGCCACAGCTGGTGCCAGACTGATCTATGGTAAACCAAAAGTGTCAAAATCGTCCAGTTCCAGGAGTGTTGCTAACTTAATCGATTACCAGGTCTCCCAGGGGGCACAGATTCATTGTTTCCCAAGTGACTATTGTTCACTATGATAGTAAGTGTGTGTATGGAAGCTGGTTTCCCGTCACTCTCCAAGTCACTAAGAAAATTCTCAGCTGCTCTGCTAATACTAAGTGTACAACAAGTGTACAACTAATACCACTGATCCCTTCAAATGGGGCCATGGCCTTTGTTGAATAAATATTCTTAAAAAATTGCTCGCTCGCTCGCTCGCTCGCTCGCTCTCGCTCTCTCTATTTTGTTATCTTAAGTCCCTTTTTTGTAACTGACTTTTCTGTTAATTCTTTTTCTTTTTTGGTTATTACTGTTGTTGATTTTTGTTGTTGTTGTTGTTTTGTTTTGTTTTTTTGTTGTTTTGGTTTTTTGTGTGTTTTTTTTCGCCATCACCAAATACTAAACAGTTCGGCAACCCCCTTCATGTATGGGCCAATGGCCTTTTGTTTTTGTGAATAAATCTCGAGTTCGAGTTCGAGTTCGAGTTCTCTCTCTCTCTCTCTCTCTGTGGGAACACTGTCTCCAGGCAACATGCCAGTTTCTGAGGAGGGAAAAGGAAAGTGTTCTTACCTGATCTGGGGGACACCTTTCCCCATGATGGCCTGTCCTCACATGGTCAGCTCTGCTGCCTCCTGTTTGTCTGTCTGTCTGTGGTCTCCATCACACTGTCTGTACTGACCACAGCACAAGCATTAGTCCTGTCTGTCTGTCTGTGGTCACCATCACACTGTACTGGCCACAGCACAAGTCTTAATCCTGTCTGTCTGCTGTCCTCATCATCACACTGACCATCCACAGCACACCACTGTTGTTGTTGTTGTTGTTGTTAGCTCACTGTGATGATCCTTACGCCATTGTTGTTGTTGTTGTTGTAGGAGTGGACCCACCTGGACAGTCCAACACTCATTCGGAAGGCGGAGGACAGGGCTGGATGGCGACGGGTGGATGGCTGCAGAATCGTCTCTCATGTCTCCACGACCGTTCCGGTCATGAGAAAGAAGAAGAAGAAGTTGTTGTTAGCTGACTGTGATGATCCACACACCACTTTTGTTGTTGTTGTTGATGCTGTTGCTCAGGGCAGCGGAGGGTGTAGTGAGGTCACACTGGTATGGTTCTGTGAACATGAGTCTCTATATTATATATATATATACTAGACTGTGCAGGGCTAGGCTATACTCTGCTGTCTCCTTATTATATAGATACCAGGCTATGCAGGGCTAGGCTATACTCTGCTGTCTCCTTATTATATACCAGGCTATGCAGGGCTAGGCTATACTCTGCTGTCTCCTTATTATATACCAGGCTATGCAGGGCTAGGCTATACTCTGCTGTCTCCTTATTATATACCAGGCTATGCAGGGCTAGGCTATACTCTGCTGTCTCCTTATTATATACCAGGCTATGCAGGGCTAGGCTGTACTCTGCTGTCTCCTTATTATATACCAGGCTATGCAGGGCTAGGCTATACTCTGCTGTCTCCTTATTATATACCAGGCTATGCAGGGCTAGGCTGTACTCTGCTGTAGCCTAGGTAGGCTAGTGTCTGTCTCTCTCTGCCTGCACTGCGCCTGTCAGCATCTGTCTCCTTCAGTCCCTGTGAAAGTCAAGGCTGTAGTCTGTCAATGCTGTCGCTCTTGGAGGCCCCATCAGGAGTGGGGAAAAACGAACAGAACCATGGGCTCCGCCACTTTCCCTATCTGGGCAAAGCCCCGCCTACATCTGTGGTGTGGTGAAGGGACGTGTGGCCATTGGAGAGACAACCTCCGCCTACAGGTGCAAATCCCAGCAGCTGCAACAAGATCAAACAGAATTCAGGGAGTCAATAGATAGACAGTCCTCCAATAAACACTGGCCTCTACTCTACAGCCTGCACAACAGCATTCTTCCTGCACAGTACAGGAAAGTTCAGGAGTCAGATCCAGAATTCTTTACTGGAAATGATCATTTAAATAAAAGAGCACACACACGGAAACTTGAACAAACGGAGAACTTGTAGAAACGGAGAACAGGAAACTTGTAGTTGTACAAAACAGAACAGCAAACTTGTACAAACAGACACAGGGAACCTGTAAAAAAGAAAAATGAACACAATTCTAATCAGCCCACTGACAGTTGCCACTTCTTCAACAAATTTACAAAAAGGTATTTTAATATATAACAAACAGAGAGAAAAAAAATGATTCACACTGCTAAGTTTAGACATGATCCCTGATGTTAGAAAGTGGCTACCTACATGACAGGCAAAAACGGTTGCATACCCAAAAAACTCACCGTTAGTAAACTTCAAAGCTCTAGCCAGGACATTTAACAAAAAATTAAACAACAATGAAATGATAGAAAACAGGAAAACAGGGTGAGGAAAGATCATAGATGATAAAGGTTGGAAATTAAGAAAGAAGAAGAAGAATTGTGAAAAAAAAAGAATCGCAAAGAAGAAAAAGAAGAAAAGAAGAAGACGAAGAGAAGAAGAATTGGGAAGAAGAAGAACTGGGAAGAGGAACTGGAAAAATTCGAGTTGCAAAGAAGAAGAATTGCGAACAATTAAGAAGAATTAAGAGAAGAAGAAGAAGAAGAAGAAGAAGAAGAAGAAGAAGAAGAAGAAGAAG
>CM060335.1:1954981-1964981 GCA_030674155.1 Stramonita haemastoma
AAATAAAACAGTGGCTGTCGTCTTTCTATTCGTTATAATTAATAAGGGTTTGGTGCACATGGGAGCGAGCCCCTTTGCGATTTTTATACGACCACTGAAATTTCGCGGCTCGCGGAGTAATGCCGATTTTCCCGATTTTCGACTTCGCGCTGTATTCATACCTCCAATCATACAATAAAACCAAAGCAATTTAATGAAAGTGAAACCATTTCTCTTTATTGACATATGCATGAAAATCATAATGATGCAGTAGAACTCGAGTTAGAAGCGTTTGAAGACAGTAAGTGAATCGCTTTTTCCTAGGGTGCGTAGTAGAATTGCGCGGTGCTGCCGCTTGGCTACCTACAAAGAGGTGTTTGATGAAAGATAATTTGTACAATTTGTAAGTCAAGGCAGATTTCTCTGCATGACATTCGGACTGCCCTTCCTGGGGAGAGGGGGTCACCACATGAGCAGGGCCACCCATGTTCCTTCTTTTTCTGTCTGCATGTGTATTATTATATATTTGTGTTTCCGTGTCAGAGCGGCTTTTTTCTACAGAAATTTGTCAGGGACAACTTTCTTGTTGCCACGGGTTCTTTCTTTCACGTGCACTAAATGCGTATTCTGCACAGAACCTCAGTTTATAGTCTCATTCAAAAGACTAGCACCCAGACCACCACTCACAGTCGCAGTGGATACGGAAAAGTTTCAGACACAAACGGAGTTCGAACCGGGACTTTACATGCATGTGTTTGTTTGTTTGTTTGTCCGTCGACACGACGGTGACCTCCAAAACAGCAGAGGAGGCAGCTGCTGTTTCGGAAACTGGGAACCAAATTCATTTGATTATAGGCCTAGATCTAGTGGAGATGCCTTGCCCATAGGCCTAGTACATCCCCACTAACATACACATACAGACACTGAGACAGACAGACAGACAGACAGACAGACAGTCTGTTTATAAGAAAAGAGGGAGACAGCTAAGAGAGGGAGAGTCTCCCCTGCTTAACTTAAGTACTGAACTGGCTCCAGGTGACCAGATCAGGTTTGATAGGCCACAAGTAGCCTACTCAGCAGGACTTTGGCCTATAGGCCTATACTAGGCTAATTTACACTACTCAGGACTTCCTTTGACATGGTCTGAGTACATCCTTCAACGCGGCACAGAGGAAATACCAACACCACCCTGTCCCACACCTCCGTGATGATGCCGTGATGCAATAGCGGAGTGGATTCAAAGCTCTGATGAAGTGTGACAGTTTACAAAGAAACCTTAGGCCTAGCCCCCCCCCCCCCCCCCCCCCCAGCCTAACTTCTAAGAGTTAGGCTGGGCTATCTGTGGAGAGTCTATGCTTTCTAAGTATTTTGTTGGTGGTAGAATAGTACAGTGCACAAAGTATAAATCTGTTTATATATATATTTACTCTTCTTAAGTTAGGCTATATCTAACATTACTTTTAAACACGAAGATTTTAAGCAATAATTATTCAATAAAACCATAAGCACACATGACTTTATGCACACACACACACACACACCACTCACACACACATACAGAGAGAGAGAGAGAGAGAGAGAGGAGGAGAGAGAGAGAGAGAGAGAGAGAGAGAGGAGAGAGAGAGGGGAGAGAGAGAGAGAGAGAGAGAGAGAGGAGAGAGAGAGAAGAGAGAGAGAGAGAGAGAGAGAGAGAGAATTAATTTAAGTCTTTGAAATTCAGTAAATATTATAGACACAATGACACACCTACCCCAAAATGCTTTCATCTGAGGGGGTTTTTTCCTGCCTTTTCTTTAGCCTATTTCGTTTTGTTTTGTTTATTTTTCGCTATATCAATTATCATGCATATATGTATTTAATAGTAAACAGGGAATAGAAGAAAATCACAGAAAACATTCAGGGCTATCCCACTCTCACACTTAACAATTCATCAATGTTGCATGCCCGTGCGCGTGCACGCACACACACACACACGCACACGCACACCACACCACACCACACCACACACACACACACACACACACACACATTCACACGGTGCACGCTCACGCATTCACACACACACACACACACACCGCACGCACGCGCACACACACACACACACATACCGCATGCACACACACACACACACACACACACACACACACACACACACACACACACACACACCACACACAGAGGCATGCATCATTGCATGCATGCAGGAAGACGTGTGATAGGAAGAAAAGGTTAAGGACAACAGAACCAACTTTTTTTTTAAATGGACAATTGGACTATGTACTGACACGTTATAGGCCTACAGCACATCACATACATTGACTTAAAGTACAAGATCTTTCGATACTTAACAGTAATGATGATCCATCAGCTTTTCACAGAGTAATCCATTATAGGCCTAATGCGATCCAGCAACACCATCTACCATTCAGATTTAGATGTATACAATTAGTGAATTACACCTGTTGTAGGTCTGATTCAAACCTACACATATCGAAAAGTGTACTAGGCCTAGGCCCTATAGGCCTAGCCTATACAGAGAAAATGTAGGCCTAGGCCTAGCCTAGCTAGAGATCCTCTGGCTAACCAGCCTACCTGCCTCTCTACCTGTGTGGAGTGAGGCTTGCTGTGTGGGGAGAATGCTAGCCTAGGCCCTAGTAGGCCCTGGCAACGCAGTTCCTCGCAACTTGCTACGAGCTACATCAATACAATCCCGAAAGGGGGGGGGTGAGAGGGAAGGGGGGGGGGGGTGAGGAGGTCACCGCAGTTTGGCCCAATACAATTGCAACGAACTGCATTGTGATGCAGGGATTTACAAAAATGTATGAAGAGCTTCTAAAACGCTGCAGTAGTGCATTATTTTGAACTTACGTTGATTAAAGATAGATCTATGTTGGTGTTTGTTTTTTACATGGGGGGAGGGGGGGAAGGGGCTTACGCATTTCGTTGCAAATTTTTATGCTTTTCTTTTCTTTTTTGCTTATGAACCTGGGAAATATTTTATGCAATTTGTTATTTGTAGTGCTTTTTTTTTTTTTTTTAATCTGATCTATAAAAAAAAAAATAGTGTGGTACTTTTTCCCCACAATGAGGATATTGGTTAAGTTTCTTCCTCCCTAATACCAAAATATTATGATTTATATGGCTTATTTTGTTGATAGATGATGTTTTCAGCTGCTAACTCGTTATGTTATTTTGTTTGCTACTTACTTATCAGCGGTTGTTTTTTTTTAATCATAATCATCGTTTGATAATTTCTTATTTCAGTTCTGAGTGTGTGTGCTTTTTGTTATTTTATTGTCTTTCTTCTTGTTTCTTGTCTTCTGTTTGTTACTGTTGTTGTTGTCTCTTGTTTTTTGCTATTTTGTTTGTTATTGTTGTTGATTAGAGGGGTTTTTTATTTTGATTTTATCTCTGATAAGGGCTGGGGCCGGACGTAAAAAAAAAAGCACAAGAGGGCTTATTCATTATCCTCGAAATAAAAAAAGAATTTGACTTGACTTGACTTGACTTGACTTGACTTGACTTGATTTCTCTCTCTCTCTCTCTCTCTCTCTCTCTCTCTCTCTCTCTCTCTCTCTCTCTCTCTCTCTCTCTCGGGGGGAGGGGATAGCCTAGTGGTCAGAACACTGGGCTCCCAATTTGACCACCCGTTCGATTCCCAGTCGTTGGGATTTTCCCTCTCTCTCTCTCATTAAGCAGTTGCCACATATGTCATGAGGTTTTGTTTTTCAGAGATTTTATTTGATTTATTCTTTTATATCCAGGATAATGGAATAAGCACTCTTTTACATCCAGTCCCCCTGTGTATGCAGTTTTGTAAATGTCATCTGTTCCCACCGGCACACGATGGCCTACTCTTACAAAAGCGGAACAGGATTGAACGTGTGCGCAAGATGTTCTGCATGCGTTCGCACACGGGGCCTTTGTTTGACCTGATTGTGACTTTTTTCCTGTGACTTTTTTCCTACCCAATTTTGTGACTTTGTTTCTGTGACTTTTTCATGTGACTTTTTTTCCTACAACCTACAGAACATAGCAAACACACACACACACACACACACACACACACACACACACACACACACACACACACACACACACACACACACACACACCAATCTGAGAGAGAGAGAGATTTGATTTGATTTAATTTGATTTGATTTATTCTTTTATAGTGCAGGGAAAGAGATGTCATGACTGGGTAGATAATAAATTTGAAAAACTGGGCTCCCTAGTCAACTACCTAGCATCTATACTAGAGACAGCAGTACAGGTAGGGCATTCATCAGTCAACACTCAAGTGCTAGAGTGTGCACCATGACTGAATGAACAGGTGGAGCGTACAGGGGAGGAACAACACTCCTGGTCTGTTCTCATACCTTCAGTTAGGGCAGAAGAGGACGTGTTCACTAGGCTAACACACCTAAAGTGTGTCAACAGTCATCAAGGGACCCCTAGCCAGCTGACAACAGCAGCCCTTTACCTGTCTCCACTACTATAGGACAATGGTCAGGTATGACGTAAAACGTCCCCCAAAAGCCACGCTCCATGCCTCCACCATCATACCAGCCAGAGGCCGTCACATCCTAGACACTGTCATTGCCCCAGCAACAGAAAACTACAGGGGGAATGTGACAGCATGGGTATGAAGTAGCCTAGCCTACATCAACCATTCTACACCATGTCCCTACCACAACCAACAGAGCACCTGAGCTGGCCCTGTTATGTACACTGAAGTCAAAGTCAAAGTCAAATTTTTATTTGCAGATGTTTCATTGAATAAGCATTGATTTGCTTTTTTTTCATCAAGCCATCTATCTAAGGAAAAAAATCACCAAAATTATTTACTAACATGATTTCAACAACCTTAATATATAAAACAGACATACATATATAAACAAGCAACAAAAAAGCCCCAAACAAAAACCAAACAAATAAAAATGCACTCAAAAGCCACACATACACATACATAATATACATACGCGCGCGTGTGTGAGTGTATTTGTGTATGTGTGTGTGCACACGCGCGTTCGCTTTTATTTATTTATTTATTTTATTCTTTTATATCGAGGATAATGGGATAAGCACTTATGTGCTTTTTTTCATGTGCTTTTTTTCTTTTTTTGGGGGGGGGGGGGGAGAGTGGAGTCAGCACTGATGTGAACTCCAGGGGAAAAATCCCTTCCAACGGGAATCGAACTCGGGTCGTCAAATTGCCAGCGCAATGTTCTGACCTGACCACTAGGCTATCCCGTTCCGTCCCGTTTGCGCACACGCGCGCGCGCGCGCGCGCGCGCGCGCGCGCGTGTGTGTGTGTGTGTGTGTGTGTGTGTGTGTGTGTGTGTGTGTGTGTGTGTGTGTGTGTGTTTTGTGTGTGTTTTGTTTTGATTTGTTGTTTTGTTTTGTGTGTTGTTTTGTTTTGATTTGTTGTTTTGTTTTGATTTGATTTGATCTGATTTGTTTTATGTCCTTCACTACTTGGTGATATAAACACACCCGCATTTAAACCACTCTCTGTCTGTCTGTCACGTCTGTCTGTCTGTCTGTCTGTCTGTCTGTCTGTCTGTCTGTCTGTCTGTCTGTCTGTCTGTCTGTCTGTCTCTCTCTCTCTCTCTCTCTCTCTCTCTCTCTCTCTCTCTTTTATGAGAGGGGACGGGATAACCTAGTGGTAAGAACATTGCGCTGGCAATTTGACAACCAGAGTTCGATTCCCGTTGGAGGGGATTTTTCCCCTGGAGTTAACATCAGTGCTGACTCCACTCTCCCCAAAAGTCTGTCAGATGAGACTGTAAACCGAGGCCCCATGTGCGAATGCACGCAGAACATCTTGCGCACACGTTAAATCCTGTTCCGCTTTTCGTAAGAGTAGGCCATCGTGTGCCGGTGGGAACAGATGACAATATTTACACAACTGCATACACACGGGGACTGGATGGAAAAAAGTGCATGAGTGCTTATCCCATTATCCTCGATATAAAAGAATACAAAAATTATATAGACTCTCTCTCTTTTCTCTCTCTCTCTCTCTCTCTCTCTCTCTCTCTCTCTCTCTCTCTCTCTATTATAATATATATATATATATATATATATATATATATATATATATAATACATATATATATATAGATGAGAATATATATATATATATATATATATTATATTTTATAGTTATATATTATATATATATAAATCGTACTCAATCTGTACAGTTTGCACATTGTATACAATACGCAACATTTCATGCTCAGTGTCTACAGTAAGTGTGCAATACATTTTGAACATTATACACAATGAGCAAAACAGTGACACACTGTATATAATGAGCAATACCGTAAAGTTGCTCATTGTATACAACGCGCACAGAGTTTGACTTTGACTTTGACTTTGACTTCGACTTTCTCTCTCTCTCTCTCTCTCTCTCTCTCTCTCTCTCTCTCTCTCTCTCTCTCTCTCTCTCTCTCTCTCTCTCACACACACACACACACACACACACACACACACACACACACACACACACACACACACACACACACACACACACACACACACACTGTGTGTGTGTGTGTGTGTGTGTGTGTGTGTGTGTGTGTGTGTGTGTGTGTGTGTGTGTGTGTGGAGAGAGAGAAGAGAGAGAGAGAGAGAGAGAGAGAGAGAGAGAGAGAGAGAGAGAGAGAGAGAGAGAGAGAGAGAGAGAGAGAGAGAGAGAGAGAGACAGACAGACAGACAGACAGACAGACAGACACAACAGACAGATAGACAGACTGACAGACAGAGACAAACAGAGAGACAGACGGACAGCCAGTAAGACAGACAGACAGACAGACAGACAGACAGACAGACACACACACACACACACACACACACACACACACACACACACACACAAGGAGACCAAAAAAATCTGAGTGTGTGCGTGTGGAGAGAGAGGAGAGAGAGAGGAGAGAGAGAGAGAGAGAGAGAGAGAGAGAGAGAGAGAGAGAGAGAGAGAGAGAGAGAGAGAGAGAGAGAGGAGAGAGAGAGAGAGGAGAGAGAGAGAGAGAGAGAGAGAGAGAGAGAGAGAGAGAGGAAATTTTTATGAAGGCAATTAGATAAGCCACAGGTTTCTTTACACCAGGCCCGAGAGAGAGAGATTTGATTTGATTTTGATTTATTCTTTTATATCGAGGATAATGGAATAAGCACTCTCGAGGATAATGGAATAAGCACTCTTGTGCTCTTTTGCATCCAGTCCCCGTGTGTATGCAGTTTTATAAATGCCATCTGTTTCCACCGGCACACGATGGCCTACTCTTACGAAAAGCGGAACAGGATTTAACGTGTGCGCTAGATGTTCTGCGTGCGTTCGCACACGGGGCCTCGGTTTAAAGTCTCATCCGAGGGACTTGTGGGGAGGGTGGAGTCAGCACTGATGTTAACTCCAGGAGAAAAATCTCCTCGACCGGAATCGAACCCGGGTCTTCAAATTGCGAGCGCAATGTTCTGACCACTAGGCTATCCGTCCCCCGACGGAGATTTATTTATTTATTTATTTATTCTTTTATATCGAGGATAACAGAATAAGCAATCACGTGCTTTTTTTCATCCGGTCCCCGTGTGTATGCAGTTTTGTAAATATTGTCATCTGTTCCCACCGGCACACGATGGCCTACTCTTACGAAAAGCGGAACAGGATTTAACGTGTGCGCAAGATGTTCTGCGTGCGTTCGCACACGGGGCCTCGGTTTAAAGTCTCATCCGAAGGACTTTTGGGGAGAGTGGAGTCAGCACTGATGTTAACTCCAGGAAGAAAATTTCCTCGACCGGATTCGAACCCGGGTCGTCAAATTGCCAGCGCAATGTTCTGACCACTAGGCTATCCGTCCGAGAGAGAGAGAGAGAGAGAGAGAGAGAGAGAGAGAGAGAGAGAGAGAGAGAGAGAGAGAGAGAGACAGACAGACAGACAGACAGACAGACAGACAGACAGACAGACAGACAGACAGACAGAGAGGCAAGGCAAGACTAGGCAAGGCAAGGCAAGGCAAGGCAAGGCAAATTCTTTTATTCGAGGATAATAGATAAGCCCTCGTGTGCTTTTTTACATCTAGTCCCCGCCCTTTTCAGGGATAACATCAAGCTAAAAAGATAACCTCTAACTAAAAAACAACAATAAGAATGATCCAAATACCAAGAGCAAGAAACCATACCATGTATCAAACAACAGGCAAGAAATAAGACAGAGATACAATAATAAGGTAATGATGTAAAAAGGCACTCATTCAGAAACGAAAATAAGAAGAATCAATGATGATTTTGAGAGAGAGAGGAGAGAGAGAGAGAGAGAGAGAGAGAGAGAGAGAGAGAGAGAGAGAGAGAGAGAGGAGAGAGAAGAGAGAGAGAGAGAGAGAGAGAGAGAGAAGGCAAGGCAAGGCAAGGCAAGGCAAGGCAAGGCAAGGCAAGGCAAATTCTTTTATTCGAGGATAATAGATAAGCACTCGTGTGCTTTTTTACATCCAGTCCACGCCCTTTTCAAGGATAACATCAAGATAAAAATAAATCTCTAACTGCACAACAGCAATAATAATTGAGAGAGAGAGAGAGAGAGAGAGAGAGAGAGAGAGAGAGAGAGAGAGAGAGAGAGAGAGAGAGAGAGAGAGAGAGAGAGAGAGAGAAATGGATGGAGGGTGTGGTGTTTGGAAAGAGTTGACAGCTCTGGTACCATGACAACTTACAGGCCTTGTACCGAAAACAATGTATAAGAAGGGGGGGGGGGGGAGTGATGGTGGATGGTAGAGAAGAGGAATGGAAAGAGTTCAACAGGTCACTTCACCAATGTTGACAGCTCCCCATCACTGTCTGCTCTGCCCCCTTCCTCTTCCTACCACCCCCTTCCCCCCTCTGCTTTAGACGGCTGATTCTACATTTATTAGAGGCCCCGTGTGCGAACGCACGCAGATCATCTTACGCACACGTTAAATCCTGTTCCGCTTTTCGTAAGAGTAGGCCATCGTGTGCCGGTGGAAACAGATGACAAGATTTACAAAACTGCATACACACGGGGACCGGATGAAAAAAAGCACATGATTGCTTATTCTGTTATCCTCGATATAAAAGAATAAAAAAAAATTTAAAAATTAAAAGATAATTCTCTCCCACTACATGCCGAAGTGGGATGCGATGGGCTTGAATCGTTAGGCGCTTAATGACAGCGCAACACATTTCCGATCTATCCCATAATAGACAACAACAAACAACAGTTGCTGTCTGAGAGTTCGACAAAGAAGAACAAGAAGCTGTGCACTTGTATGTATATAGTTCTTATACCCAACTCTCAGCAGCACTGCACTCCACACGGAGTTTTCTGACGTGGGGAGCAGTTCTCTCTGCCAGCCTGACCGGTTCAGGACAAAACACACTTAGCGACACCACAACTTACTCTACTACCTGACGGACAGTTCCCACACTTTTTCTGCAGGTGCCTGGAGGGAAAGAAGGGGGAGAGGAGGAGGGTGAAGGGAGGAGGGAGGTATAGATAAATTTATACAGGAAGAAAGCCGCCATAAAAAAAGGCAGCAATATTGTCTGCCTGTATCTGTTTCTCTGTATGAATCTCTGTCTGTCTGTCTGTCTGTCTATATATATATATATCTCGCTCTCATGTTTACACACATACTATAACACTTATAACACTATAACACACATAAATACACATAGATAAACACGCAAGCACGCACATATGTAAGCACGCACACACGCACGAACACACGCACGAACACACACACACACGCACGAACATCTGGCGCACACGTTATATTCTGTTCCGCTTTTCTTAAGAGTAGGCCATTGTGTGCCGGTGGGAACAGATGATAATATTTACAAAACTGCATACACATGGGGACTGGACGAAAAAAAAGCGCATGAGTTCTTATTCTATTATCCTCGATATAACAGAATAAATAAAATAAATAAACAAAATAAATGAATAAACACACACACATGCATGCTCGCACACACGCACGCACACTCACCACACACACACACACACA
>CM060335.1:1969981-1984981 GCA_030674155.1 Stramonita haemastoma
CGCATACACGAACGCGTGCGTGCGTAAAAGAAAATCACAATGAACTGCCTTGTTACCAGAAGTCTTGAGAGAGACAGAGAGAGAGAGATATATATATATAATTATATATATATAATTAGAGAGAGAGAGAGAGACAGCAGAGAGAGAGAGAGACAGAGACAGAGAGAGAGAGAGAGAGAGAGAGAGAGAAGAGAGAAACATAGGCCTACAGGGAGACAGTAAGAGGAGAGGATTAAGCAAGCAGGTAGGCACCGCGTGCGCGCACACTGTCACACACACACACACACACACACACACACACACACACACACACACACACACACAACACACACACACACACACACTTCCCTACTGGAATTAAGACAACAACAAAACAACCCCCCCAAAAAAAATTCCAAAATAACGACCACCACTATTGCTTGGTAGGCCTAGGCCCGAATACTGCCCTTGTTTATCTATCTATAACAAACACAGGCCTGAATAGATCACACACATATATATATATTAAATACTTTTGAGCTGCAACTATTAACTTTAACTGATGCTCCTATAACACTGTTTTGTTTATTTTTTATGTATACATGTATACAATTTACAAAATAAAGTGCATGGTCTTGACCAGCAATTCTAGAATTATTTCATAATACTTATGCTCATTTCAATGCCTTCAAGGAAAGTAAACCTGATAATTTAGGGAACCAGTTCCCTGCAGTGTGTTTCTAACTGTCAATCACCCATTGCCCTCTGTTTTTTTTTTAGAACTAAGTGGGCTGCACACGCAGCAGACCACAAACGTTGATTCACACACACAACCGACATCAAAGTGTTGATCTTTCAATACTTACTACAGTGATGCTGATCCTCCAGCTTTTCAGTTAAATCCATATATAGCCTATAGGCTATCGAACAACACCATGCACCATTCCCATTCAGATGTATACACCCTTGTAGGCCTAGGTTTTATTGCAACTTTAGTCACACAAATCTGGAAGTGTGGGTTTCTGACTTAATAGGCTAGGCTACAGAGAAATAGTAGCCTAGGGAGGGGCTGCCAGCTGCTTTGTGGAATGTGGCTTGCAGTGTGGCGGAATGGATTAGGCCTAGGCTAGATGGGGGCAGTCACAGAATCACAGATCCAGACTAGGCCTCACTCACTCACTCACTCAGTCCCATGTCCCAAAGGACGTAGGGGGGACATGAGAGAAGACGCAACGGAGATCTTTTTCCATGCTTCACGATCCTGTGTGGCTAGTAGGAGGCGTTGCAGGGGTTGGGCAGTCCAGTCTTTGATGTTGTCAACCCATGATTTCTTTTGGCGGCCTCTTCTTCTTTTGCCCTCGACTGTTCCTTGCAAGATGGTTTTTGCTAGGGTGTTGTGTCTTGTGGTGTGACCAAACCACATCAGCTTTCTCCTCTTTATGGTGGAGAGCAAAGGCTCTTGGGGGCCCACACGCTTTTTGATTTCCTCTTTCACATAGTTATTGGTCTTGTGTTCTTTGTATGATATTTTGAGGAGTCTTCTGTGGCACTTGTTCTCGAATGCTTGGATTCTTCTCTCTAACTCTGCTGTCAGAGTCCATGATTCACAGCCATATAGGAGGATAGATATTACGAGGGATTTGTAAAGGTGGTATTTGGTGCAGAAGCTGATGTTGTTGCTTCTGATGATCCTCTGGAGTCTGACTAGAGCAGATGTTGCTGTTGCAATGCGAGCTTTCACCTCATTGTTTGATGTGCCATCTTTTGTTAGGATGGAGCCTAAGTATTTGAATTGGCTCACCTCTTCCAATATTTCTCCATTCATCTTTATTTCCGTGCTGTCATTACTCGCGCTGTTGACCATGATCTTCGATTTCTCTGTACTGACCTCCATGCCGTATGCGCTCGCTCGGTCTGTTAGACTGTCTGTGAGGATTTGCAGTTCTTGTTTGCTGCTGCCCATGAGGTCAATGTCATCTGCAAATCTGAGGTTGCAAAGGGGTCTTCCACCAATGGAGATGGAAGTGTGGTGGTTTTGCAGTGTCTCTGTCATGATGTTTTCGAGGAAGAGGTTGAAGAGTACAGGTGAGAGAAGGCAGCCCTGGCGGACTCCAACCGTGGTCTTGAAGAACTCGCCCACGTGGTTGTTCATGAAAACTGCACTTCTTGCATTCTCGTACAGAGCCTTGATGACTTCAATTAGGCAGTTGTCAATGTTGAAGTGCCTGAGTACTTGCCAGAGGCCATCATGCCATACCTGTCAAAGGCCTTTTTGAAGTCTATAAAATTGTGGTACAAGTCTTTTTGGTGTTGGAGATGCTTCTCTATCAGAATTCTCAGGTTGAAAATTTGTTCCATTGTGCTGCGTTTTGGTCTAAAGCCCGCTTGTTCTTCTGCCAGGAGTTTTTCTGCTTGGTTTTTCAGTCTGTTGAGGACTACCTGCAGCATGATCTTGCTAGGATGGCTTATGAGACTGATGGTTCTGTAGTTCTGACATTGCTTGAGGTTTCCTTTCTTTGGCAGGGGTATTACAAGAGACTGTGTCCATTCTTTTGGCCATTCTTTGGTGTCGTGGATCTTCTGACAAAGATCTGTGAATCGCCTTGCTGTTTCATTCCCTCCATTTTTTATGAGTTCAGCTGGGATGTTATCGATTCCAGGGGACTTCCCCTTCTTCAATTGTTTAATAGCTGTGTCTACTTCACACCTTAGTATTGGTGGGTCTTTATCTTGGTGTTCAGGGGGTTTGTTGGAAACTATGTTGGTATCTGGGCGTAGTGGGTAGTTATACAATCCCTCACAGTATTCTGTCCAGCGCTGGAGGATGGCATTGTTTTCCGTTAAAAGATTTCCTTCTTTGTCTTCAATAACAGAGGCTTTAGGCTGTGTGGTTTTCGTTAGTGCTTTCAGAGTGTTGTAAGCTGTTTTACTGTTTCCCTTGGCCATTCCATCTTCGATGTTGTTGCATTGTTCTTCTATCCACGCTTCTTTGGCTTCTCTCATCTTTTTCCACACTTCTCTGTGGCTATCCATGTACTTGTTGTTGGCTTCTTGACTTGTGAACTTTTGCTTCTTAAGTTCTCTTCTTTTGTCGCAGAGGTCAAGAACCTCATTTGTCACCCAGGGTTGTTTCTTTGTTCTGCTTCTGCCTAATGTTTCTTCTGCTGCTGTCGTTAGCACTTCTTTGATGTTGTTGGCTAATGTGTTCACATCATTGTCAATGGCTGTGAGTGCGGCGAACTTTCCTCCAATGTTGGCTTGGAAGATCTCAACCACTGTTGGGTCTTTGAGTTTTTCCAGGTCGAATCTTATGCGTGGGCTTTTTGGCTGTTGTTTTGCTTTCAGTTTCAGCCTGATGGTGGTAAGTACAAGGTCGTGGTCACTGCCAATGTCAGCTCCTGGGAATGTTCTTGTATTTGCCTTGTTTATGCTGGATTTGAATCTTTGGGGTGACAGAATGTAGTCAATTTGATTATGAATCAGACCATTTGGTGAGTGCCAGGTTGATGTTCTAGACGGCTTGTGAGGGTGGAGTGTGTTAGCCAGAGTTAGTTTGTGCTTCTTTGCGAATTCCAGCAGCCGCTGTCCTCTGTCATTTGTTTCTCCCAGTCCAAAGCGTCCTGTGGTTCCTGCCCAGGTGTCATAGGCATCAGGTCCCACCTTAGCATTCCAATCGCCTTCCACAATAAGGATGTCTTTTTTGGGCGTTTTGGAGATGACGTTTTCAAGTTCTTCATAGAATTCTTCTATCTGGTCATCATCGTAGTCAGATGTTGGAGCATACACTTGGATGATGGTGAGATTCTGGGGTTTTGCAGAGACTCTGATTGAGATGAGTCTGCTGGATATTGGTGTGCAGTTGATGATGCTTGACACAATCTCTTTCCTGACAATGAAGCCTACTCCGTGTTGGTGTAGTTTCTCATCTCCACTGTACCATATTTTGTGGCCGTCTTGCGTGGTTGTTTCTCCGAAGCCAATCCATCTGACTTCCGCAAGCCCTAGGATGTCCCATTTATACCTCTGTAATTCATGTGTGAGTTCCTGTACTCTTCCTGTTTGGTACAGAGTTCTAACATTCCATGTACCAATGGTTACCCCTTTAGCTGGAAGCTTTAGGGTTAGTTCTGCTCCAGTGGCACACTTGTCACTCCCACCCTTGCAGTGGGTAGCGCGGTCGTTGTTGATCCGGGCCTCGACCGATCCGGCATGTGTTTCTGTTTTGCTTTTCTCATCATGTCCTTGCAGTGGGCTTGAGGAAGCTTGGTGGCGCCCATCTCCTCTCCAAGACTCCTACTGGTGATTAAGAATGCACCAGCCCCTCACAACGTTTCGCCCGCCAGTAGAAGCGGTTACCGGGGTGTGGGTGGGTTAAGGACCCAGACCCAGAAGTGAGAGTTGAGTGCCAAGTGAGGACCAGTGCTCCCGTCCATCCCGAGGGATGCTACTGCCAGGTTTACAAAGGTACCACCTCTCCTTAAGCACCCCATACACCCCGACTAGGCCTAGCCTAATATAAAGTAAAGGGGCAGATTTGGGGAAGGGTACAATGCTGTGACACACACACGCAACGCACACGCATACATGCATGCACACACACACGCGCGCACACACACACATACACGCATACACACGCGTGCACGCATATACAAGCTTATATTATGGCCCTCACACAGTGGAAAAACAGGACTGTTACGCTTCAAACGAGACAGTAATCTCTGGTAAGCCCTTTTAGCAGTATACCATTACACATCTTTGAGAAGCATAAACATTGGGCCTCATAATCCAAAGTTTTGTGCAAACAGTAGGAGCATATTGTGGAAACTGTACAACTATGGGTAACACCGTGACTATGCTTCCTGCTTGTCTGAAGAGCTACCAGTAGAAACTTAAATAATTAACAGGCCTGTCCCTGAAACTATGTATATGCTTATCCTTTTATTATTGTGATTTCGTTGTTTGGAACAACTGTACTGATGTGCATGCCAGTTATGCGGTGGATTTACACCTGAAAGCCATGCGAATAATTGTCGGGAGCTGTTCGTTCCTGGAACTAGCTGTAAGGAACTGCTTTTTTCTGAATGGACATTTCTTTATACCAACTGAAAATATGCACACAAACATCGCTTACAGCAGCACTGGAGCAAAATCAGTGATCATATCAGTCAAGAAATGGGGAAAATACAAAACTATGGACTTACCGCTGACTGCAGGCAGACAGGAGGGATGTCTACAGGCCACAGGACAAACAGCACATGGTCTTGTTATTGTGAAGGTGATCGAAGCTTTGCAGAAACGTCCATCATGAAAACACTGCACTGTCTTGGACTGAGGGTTTCTGTCCGTAAAACTGTGTACGTGTTAATGATGATGGTGTTTGGTTACTTCTTTAAAACAAAAAATAACCCATCATGTAATTGATGATGTAGCGTTTCTGTAACCCACATTTTTTCAAAACCACTTTTGCCACTCCACAAAACAAACTGAACGTAGCAGTACACTGGATAGGTAGGTCATTCCATTTTATCGCATGGAGAATGTTCGATGCTTTGCAGCGTTGCCGATAGCAGACCTAGTTAACTTGTCATCAAATTAGGTCACTGTGCACTGTGGCTGGCGGGGTTGCTTCTTTTAATATTTCAATTCTACATTCATGAAACATTCTTACTAAACAGCGTTCCTGTTCCAAATACGAGTGAACTAAGAAGTTACACAGGCGTTTATCAAGTACATCTACCGTTGCTGAAGTGTTTTGGAACACTAAAAAAAGAAATAAAAAGTTCATCCCATCCTGCTGGCATGCTGAAGAACAAGAACTTTTCGTCTCTCCTTCACAAGTGATGACGGTTATTTCCACTACACAACTTCACAAGCCAGTGCGACACAGCCGCCAGTTCTTTGTCAAATCAAGTTTACAAATCACACCAAAGGAAAACCCAAGTCGTTCACCACGCCACAACAACAGCAGCCACCCTCAAACTCCTCTGTGTGCAGACAAACCTGGTCAGGCAGACGACATCAGCATTAGGCCTGTCTAGGGTGACAGAGGAAGGGCAGACAGGTCAGACCTTTGGCAGTTGCAACGTCTGATATTGTGAACATGCACATCATTATTTGGCAAACACACACTCTGTGTCACCAGGACACTATATCCACAGTACTTCCCGTGATTGACAGCGAAAATAACCGTTGTTTTTTCACACAAAGCAGGGAACTTCACACCCAGAGACGCCAAACACAGACGACAATTAAGGAAAGTGACATGCAAGCAATCTGATTGGTCACAGGCAGACTGCACTCCACACTGCCGTCTGCTGGCTTGCATAGGTAACGTGCTCTACACTGCTTCCATACAAGTGCGCAGCGGCAGGTCACGTTAGCCTAGCTGAAGGAGGCTTTAGTGCTGCTTTGGGCTGGCAGTCTGCATTGTTGTTGTGTGTTCCCCAGATTAATACTCTGAGGGTCACCCAGAATGTGCACTTTGACTCATTCATCCCACCTGGGAATCACTGTGAGATTAAAACTGCACACTGAATGAGAAGTTTGCTGTATGACTGTTTTTAGGTATCTCGCCATATAGGCAGCCATACTCCGACTTCAAAGGAGCAGTCTACCTTGCAAAACGGCCATTGAGATACATATAGGAATCATACGAAAATGCCTGTTAAACAAAGAGCTACCTTTGAGGCCAATTTTTTTTTTCACAGAAACAAGAAGTTGTTAACCATTTCTTAAAAAGTGGGAAAATTAATCAGGTTTTCTATTGTGGTGTTGTGTTTTGTTAATTGTTTGATTGTATGTGTTTTTGATGATACCACTGACTGTTCTTTATCCTTTCCATTTCCCCCACATTTTCTTTTCTGCATTGTTTACTTGTGTACAAAAAAAATATGGCGGCCATGATTTGTGTGAAATGTCTTTGATTTGTTCTTTGAAGCAAGGCATTACACTCTGCAGTGCTTATTACCCCTTCTCTCTTTGAACTTAAATTTTTTTTAATCCTTACTTTGGAAGACTAACATCAAGAGCACAGAATGTGCTGGATGAATGAAAAGCTTAGTCGGTAATAGCAGAGATGAGATAATGGTGAGGAAAAGAATATACTTATTGCTCTTCTTCTTAGTCTCTCTTCTTGTTCATATCCTGAAAACAATGTACAGGTCTTGTGTAGGCCTACCCTTCTGCATTCGGTTTTCTTATGTACTGTGAATGAAGAAGAGGAAGTTGGGAGGGGGGGGGGGGGGGGGTTGAGAATCAGCATAGCCGTTAGAGTGTTATGTTCCGTCTAACGGCTCTGATTTCAGCAACCATCCAGACTCCCTTCCATTATCCTCACTGGAGTTGCATCAACACCACCAACTCCACTCCACCCTATATTAATATAAGTGGTGAGGATGAGACTATAAAGTCCTGTGTACAAACACACGCAGAACATCTTGTGCACACGTTAAAACCCGTTCCGCTTTTCCGAAGAGTAAGGCATTTAGTACCAGTAGGAACGGATGGCAGCATTAAAAAAAATACAACAGATGCCGGTTTGTGTCTGGTTCAGACATCATCCCTGAAGTCGGTATGCGCCTACTTTAATGGTGGCAATTCTCCACCAAATGTCACCATAGGGGAACCTCCCAGCTCTCGCCAAGGAACGAAAAAAAATGTACCCATATGTATGTATTGTGTATGTATTTGTGTACACACACACACACACACACACACACACACACACACACACACACACACACACACACACACACACACATACACACACACACACACACACACACACACACCACACACACACACACACACACACACACACACACACACACACACGGGCGCGCGCGCGGCGCGTGCTGACTTGTACATTTCAAAGTGTGTGTGTGTGTGTGTGTTTGTGTGTGGGCGCGCCCGCGCGTGTGTTATTGTTGTCGTCGTTATTGCTCATCGATAAGTCTATCTGTTCTATATATGCAAACACAGATTTTTATTCCCCCATACGTATTTGTTCTTGGCATGATAAAAAAAATCCTATATGTCTTTTTCCTTTTTTAAAAAGAAACACACACACTTCCGCCACAAGTTTTGATGATTTAAAAAAAAAAAAAAAGCTATTGAAGTGAAGCCCGCTGCCTACAGAAATAGCAACCTGAAACTGGCGAGAGGAAAAGAAGTCACCAGTCCAGTGAAGAAAATAGAACATGCAGGTCATGTTGACCTGACTGCCTTCAGTCATACATTTCTTCAAATAAAAAGTTTCTTTTTAAAAAAGGAAAAAGACATATAGGATTTTTTTGATCATGCCAAGAACAAATACGTATGGGGGAATAAAAATCTGTGTTTGCATATATAGAACAGATAGACTTATCGATGAGCAATAACTACAACAACAATAACACACGCGCGGGCGCGCCCACACACACACACACACACACACACACACACACACACACACACACACACACACACACACACACACGTAACACACACACACATTTACACACACGCACGCACGCACGCACGCGAGCGCGCGCGCACACACACACACACACACACACACACACACACACACACACACACACACACACACACACACACACACACACACACACTACACTGGTCTGTTCAAACTTTCGTATAATATGATAAGTATAGGGTTACTTGTATCAGAATAACAGATATAACAGATGCTAAACACAGCTAAAACTGTTCTTTTGTACAATGGATTCAAACGTACATTGGAAAAGCAGAGCACTCTTGCTGTGCATGGAGTGAGTTCTGCACTGCCAAGAAAGTTGGAGGATTTGTACAACACATTTTGGGTTGGTCAGAAAAAGCCAAAATGCAACTTAAGGATTTTGCTATAAAAGAATATAGATAAGAACCACATGAAATAAACTGCGATAACAAAAACCTTCAGACCTGCTGTAGATTTGGCATAAGTTGCCATGATTTAATGATCAAGAAGGGCAGCCACCAAAAAAAATATATATCCAGAGAGGACAGAAAATGTCATTACCTCAACAAAGTAGATGTTTGACTTTCTGGATTAGTGCGTCTTATAATTCTGATGAACTCAGAGAAAATTTGGTATAAAAAGTTAGAACAAGAGAAAGAGAACGTCAAAACTGTTTGGAGAAACTGAGCAACTGATTTAATTTTTTATTGCAATGAATAACTTTCAAACATATATTATTATTAGAGCTCTCTCGTCTGTTTCTGTCTGTCTGTCTGTCTGTCTGTCTTTTCTGTCTGTCTGTCTGTCTGTCTGTCTGTCTGTCTGTCTGTCTGTCTGTCTCTCTGCTCTCTCTCTCTCTCTCTCTCTCTCTCTCTCTCTCTCTCCCTCCTCTCTCTCTCTCTCTCTCTCTCTCTCTCTCCTCTCTCTCTCTCTCTCTCTCTCTCTCTCTCTCTCTCTCTCTCTCTCTCTCTCTCTCTCTCTCTCTCTCCTAACCTCTACATTGTCATGGTGCTGTTTCATTTTCTTTTTTGTTTTCTTTTTTTTTTTTTCGAATTGCTATCCATACCTGACTGTGTTTTCTGATATTGCTATTGTTGCCTGATTGGTTTTCTGTCACATCTTTTCCTGTTTCTTTCATTTTGAATCTTTATTTTCTTAGACTGAGGGCTGGATGTCAAAAAGCCATGATCCGTACTTATTCTTTTCCCCTCAATTAAAAAGATGGTTGATTCATTCTGGACAGAAAACAAATTTTTAAAAAAGAAGACGGAATGTGACAAGACGTCCACCTTGCTACACAACAAATAAGCCCTAAGGTTCTGGGTTCCATTCCCAGCCTTGCCCTTTCTTCCCAGAATGACAGGGAAATCGAACAAATATTAAAGTCTCTCGGATGAGACTAGAAGCCAGGGCCGCGTGTGCGAATGCACACACAACATCATGCGCACATGTTAAAAACCCGTTCGGCTTTTTGGAAGAGTAGGCCATTTCGTACTTGTGGGAACAGACGACAAAAATTTCGCAGAGCGCACGCACGCACGTGGGTGTCGTGTTCAGACACCATCCCCGAAGTTGGAATGCAGCTACCTTAATGATAGGGGAAAAACGGTCACATACACAAAATCTCTCCATTGGCGAATCTCTTGAGTTTTAGCCAAGGAACAAAATTAAAAAAGAAAAAAGAAAAGAAACGAAAAGTCTGTCTCTGTCTCTGTCTCTGTCTCTGTCTCTGTCCCTGTCTCTTCTCTCTCTCTCTCTCTCTCTCTCTCTCTCTCTCTCTCTCTCTCTCTCTCTCTCTCTCTTCTCTCCTCTCTCTCTCTCTCTCTCTCTCTCTTCTCTCTCTCTCTCTCTCTTTCTCTCTCTTTCTCTCTCTCTCTCTCGTTCGGATGAGACTTTAAACCGAGGCCCCGTGTGCGAACGCACGCAGAACATCTTTCGCACACGTTAAATCCTGTTCCGCTTTTCGTAAGAGTAGGCCATCGTGTGCCGGTGGGAACAGATGACAATATTTACAAAAAACTGCATACACACGGGGACCGGATGAAAAAAAGCACATGATTACTTATTCTGTTATCCTCGATATAAAAGATTAAATCTCTCTCTCCTCTCTCTCTCTCTCTCTCTCTCTCTCTCTCTCTCTCTCTCTCTCTCTCTCTCTCTCTCTCTCTCTCTCTCTCTCTCTCTCTCTCTCTCTCTCTCTCTCTCTCTCTCTCTCTCTCTCTCTCTCTCTCTCTCTCTCTCTCTCTCATATGGTCCAAAGCCATAATCATTCCTTTGTATAAGAAAGGAGATCCTGAGGATGTTGACAACTATAGAGGTGTGTCTCTTTTAAGTATAGTATCTAAATGTTACACTACAATTTTGAATGCTCGGTTGTATGAATGGTTAGAAAGCAATAACTTCATTTCAGAATGTCAGGCAGGTTTTCGGCAAATGTATTCCACAACTGATCATATATTTACATTGTATGCTACTATTCAGAACTATATGGCTAAAAAAGGAAGAAAATTACATGTTGCTTTGTAGATTTTAAAAAGGCCTTTGACTCAGTGGATCACGATAGGTTGTTACGTTATATCAACGACCAAGGTGTAAAGGGTAAGTTTTTTGCATCACTTAGAGCCATTATAAATCATTATCAGCATGTATTCGAGCAAATTTTGAATTAACTGATGTGTTCCAAACACCTAAGGGAGTAAGACAAGGTTGTGTTCTAAGCCCCACATTGTTTTCTATGTTTATTAATCAGTTAGCAAACGTTATGACTGAAAAAGGTAAGCATAGGGCTCAAATGTTTCCAGATATTTTTGAGTTGTTTGTCTTGTTATTTGCTGATGATGTGGCATTGTTGTCAACTACACCCACTGGCTTACAACACCAATTAAGTCTTAGAAACTTGTTGTGGAAATATGAAATTAAGTGTAAACATAGAGAAAACTAAGATTATGGTTTTCAGGAAAGGGGGATACTTAGGAAAACATGAAAAATATTTTTTTTAATAATAAAAGATTAGATGTAGTTAACAATTATTGCTATTTGGGATTTAATCTTACATCTATGATTAGCGCAAAGAGGGGTACATAGCATCTAGTTACTAAAGGCAAAAAAAGCAGTCATACAGCTTCACAAAGTTTTCCAGAAGTGCAAGGAAATGACAGTAAATACATTCTTAAAAATTTTTTATACCAAAATCCAACCAATATTGTTATATTCAGCTGAAATTTGGGGGTTGAACAGACTAGAACATCTAGAAAAAGTCCATTTGATTGCTTGTAAAAGGTTCTTAGGTGTGCCTGCCAGGACACCAAATAAAATGGTTTATGGAGATCTCGGCAGGTACCCACTGTATGTAAATACATATGTTGCATGCATAAGATTCTGGTTTAAATTATTACACATGGATTCTGAAAGATTGCCACATAAAGCTTATCATATGTTATTAGAATTAGATAACAAAGGCAAACAATGTTGGGCCTCTAAAATCAAGGAAATATTATGTTTTACTGGATATAATATCGTTTGGTTAAACCAAGGAGTAGGTGACATAAAAATGTTCTTGCATGTCTTTAAACAAAGAATTGTAGATTGGTTTGCCCAGGAATGGACTGGCACCATTAGAGATCGTATGCGATTTGATGGTTATAGAAACTTTAAGACTATTTTTTGAAAAAGAAAAGTATATTAGTGACATGGATATATATTGTTTCCGCGTTGCAGTTACACAAGTGCGTTTCAATGTTTTACCATTGAACAACAATACACAGAGGTATAATAGTTTAAACGAAGCTAAGCATTGTCCTGTATGTAAAGACCAAATAGAGAATGAAGAACATTTTTTTGTTGCATTGTCCTGTCTATGAAGATTTGAGGGAAAGGTTTCTTAAATATTCTGAAAGACTTTTATTTACATGTGCTACTAAAAGCTACAGTACCTGATGATAGATATAATTTATCACGATTTATTTTTCATGCAACCAACAGAAGAAATAAGATAACTCTCTAGAAATTGTTCTACATTTAAATCACGGTTGATTGTGACGCATGTGAATTACTTTGTGATGAACATTTAAGATATGGATTATATAACTTTCGTGTCTAATTATTGCTGTTATATTATTTCATATACATATATGCTGATAGTGATGTGTTTATAATACCCATGTCATATGCCCACACTCTACACCCACCATTCTTTTGTATTGTGGCCTAAGGCCGATGTACAGTAAAAGTCTGAAGTCTGAAGTCTGAACTCTCTCTCTCTGTCTCTGTCTCTGTCTCTCTCTCTCTCTGTCTCTGTCTCTGTCTGTCTGTCTGTCTGTCTGTCTGTCTGTCTGTCTGTCTGTTCTCTCTCTCTCTCTCTCTCTCTCTCTCTCTCTCTCTCTCTCTCTCTCTCTCTCTCTCTCTCTCTCTCTCTCTCTCTCTCTCTCTCTCTCTCTCTCTCTCTCTCTCTCGTCTGTCCTTTTCTCTCATTGTTCCACATTAAAAAAAAATGCATGTGTGTGTGTGTGCGTGCACGCGCACACACACACGCGCGTGCGCACGCTCAGGAATTTCTTTAGATTGTACGCGTTCAAAGGAATATCGTCCCTTGGAGTTAACATTTCTGTCGAGTCCACTCCCCAAAAAGTCCTTCTGATAAGACTATTATAAACCGAGGTCCCGTGTGCGAACGCTCGCAGAACAACTTGTATACACGTTAAAACCTGTTCTGCGTTTCCGAAGAGTAGGCCATTGTGTCGTTTAGAACAGATGACAAAATTTACAAAAATGGATACAGACAGGGACTCGATGTAAAAATGCATACAAATGCTTATTCCATTATCTTAAAAATATAAGATTAGAATAAAATAAGTAAATAAAAACACACACTGACACATAGAGACACAGACAAGGACAGACACAAAGACACAGACACTCACTCACAGACACACACAAACATGCACGCGTGCGCGCACACAGTCACACACAACACACACACACACACACACACACACACACACACACACACACACACACACACACACACACACCACCACCCACCACACCACCATCACAACAACAACAACAACCATGCGTGCCTGCGCGCACACAGTCACACAACACACACACACACACACACACACACACACACACACACACACACACACACACGCACGCACGCACACACACACACACACACACACACACACACACACACACACACACACACACACACACACACACACACACACACACACAAGTTCTGCGGTTCAGCATGGATTGATGATGAAAAGGCGACAAGGGAAGGGAGACAATCTACTTGGAAAACTGTCAGTCCTGCTTCTGTTGTCTGTGAGGTGTGAAGGCAGTGAAATGTTGTTGTTAATGTTGATGTTTTCTGTTGATTAATGTCATTCAGTCTGACGATATATATATATATATATATATATATATATATATATATATATATATATATATATATATATATATATATATATATATATATATATATATATATATATATATATATATTATATATATGATAGGACACATCAGCCGACGGGAACAAGGGAACATCGCCCGAACAGCCCTCCACTGGACACCAGACGGAAAACGCAGGCGAGGACGACCCAAGAACACCTGGCGTCGGACAATAGAAACAGAGCTGAAGACCCTCCAACACTCCTGGGGAACCATTCAGAAACTGGCCCGAGACAGGCAGGAGTGGAGAACCTTTGTTGCTGCCCTACATGCCAAGAAGGCATAAAAGGCTTTGGATTGGATATATATATATATATATATATATATATATATATATTATATATATATATATATATATATATATTATATATATATATATATATCTGGTTGACAGATGTGAAGAACCCCAAAAATTAACTTGGAAAAAAAACCTGTACTGGAATGTAAAAGGAAAAGTCTGCTGAAAATCATGACAATATCAAAACAACCAAGGAACAACGGCAACAACAACAGTAGCAGTGACAACAATAAAATCTACCTTATAGATTTTTTTTTTTTTAAACCACACAGTTGAGGAGAGAGCAGAATCTCACAACTGTGTAACATTCAACAATTATTCTGTTCCCAAGCAGAAACTAAGAAAACCCAGAACAGACAAAATAATTATCGCTATAGTTAATCTATAATCACCATTGCAACAGACACCATGTAAACATATGAAAAAAAATCAGAGACTTTTTTCATCATTCAAAAAAAACAGAAACTGAAATTTGTAGTTACTGAAGCAGGTTTCAGAAAAGGAAGATGTAGCACTGATGGTGCCACACACACACACACACACACACACACACACACACACACACACACACACACACACACACACACACACACACACACACACACACACACACACACACACACACACACACACACACAGAAAATACAACAGTTTGCACTGGGGAAGAATTTACATGGAGTTTTCTATTTTGTTGTTCTTCTGTGAGAGAGAGAGAGAGAGAGAGAGAGAGAGAGAGAGAGGAGAGAGAGAGAGAGAGAGAGAGAGAGAGAGAGGAGAGGAGAGAGACGAGAGACAGAGAGAGACAGAG
>CM060335.1:1994981-2003395 GCA_030674155.1 Stramonita haemastoma
TTGGGGAGAGTTGAGTCAGCACTGATGTTAACTCCAGGAGAAAAATCTCCTCGACCAGACTCGAACCTGGGTCGTCAAATTGCCAGTGCAATGTTCTGACCACTAGGCTATCTGTCCCCCCGCACAATCAGCCTCATAAGCCACCCAAGCAAAGTCATGTTGAAGATGATATTGAACAGACTGAAGCCACAAGCAGAGACCATCATTGCTGAGGAACAAGCAGGTTTCAGAGCAGGGCGTAGCACAACTGAATAGATATTTCACCACAGAATACTCTGTGAGCGGTGTACAGCATCAATGCAAACCTGATCAGAGTCATCAGAGAGCCATACAACAAGGCCACCAGTGCAGTGTACTACAACAGACACATTGTAGAGGGGTTTCGAACGACAGTCAGAGTAAGGCAGGGCTGTCTACTCTCATCCACTCTTTTCAACATCTTCCTTGAGAGAATCATGGCTGATGCACTGGAACACCATAAAGGATCAGTCAGCACTGGTGGCAGAACAATCACAAACCGCCGCTTTGCAGATGACATTGACTGACTAGCAGGATCAGAACAGGAGCTTGCCAGCTGAATAGAACACCTGAACAAGGCCTGTAAAACACACGGCATGGAAATCAGTGCAGAGAAGACCAAACTGATGACCAATGACGCCAAAGGCATCAACACTGATATCAGGGTCAATGACCAGAAGCTGGAAACGTTCAAAGCTTCAAGTACTTGGGAGCCATTGTATCAGACAAGGGTCCCAGCCAGATGTAGTATGCAGGATTGCACAGACAATAACAATACTGTCAAACCTGAACACCATCTGGAAAGATAGAAACGTTTCACTCAACTCCAAGATCAGACTAATGCGCTCCCTTGTCATATCCATATTCCTGTATGCCTGTAAATTGTAGACCCTGACTGCTGATTTGGAGAGAAGAGTACAGGTGGTAGAGATGAGATGCTTCCAGAGACTCCTTGGCATCTTCTACAGAGACCACATAAGCAACGAAGAAGTGCATAACAGAATCCAGCAAACCATGGGTCCCGACGAAAAGCTTCTATCAATAAACTTAATGGTAGGGCATGTAACAAGATCAAAAGGGCTCGCAAAAACAATAATGCAAGGCACTGTCCAAGGAGGAAGAAAAAGAAGCAGACCAAGGAAGAGATGGGAGGACAACATCAGCGAATGGACAGACCTAGAATTCAACAAAACCCTGAGAAAGGCAGAACAGGGAGAGGAATGGAAGGAACTGGTTTTCAAGTCTTCAGGGGTGCCCCCACGGTCCCCAGACTAAGGGATAGATAGATAGATAGATAGATAGATAGATAGATAGATAGATAGATAGATAGATAGATAGATAGATAGACAGACAGACAGACAGACAGACAGACAGACAGATAGATAGGTAGGTAGATAGATAGATAGATAGATAGATAGATAGATAGATAGATAGATAGATAGATAGATAGATAGATAGATAGATAGATAGATAGATAGATAGATAGATAGATTGATAGATTGATAGATTAATTTTGTCTTCAACACTTAAACACTCATACCAACAAATAAACGAGATAGAAAATTAATGACAGCCTCAATAAAACAGCAATAAAAACCTCTGCTCAACTTTTGGGTTAACTTGGAGAATTGAAGGATATAAAGCACACACACACACACACACACACACACACACACACACACACACACACACACACACACACACACACACACACACACACACACACACACACACACACACACACACACACACACACACACACAGTATTGGGGGCAAGATCTGTCAGTCCTTAAACATTTATCAACATCAATAATCAGATCAAAACTGACATACGGACAAGAAGTCTTTTGTAATGCTCCTAAATATTTATTGAGGAAACTCCAAAGTATAGACTGTAAAGCATACAGGCTTACTCTTGGTGTACCTTTTCATGCATCAGCAATTGAAACATATAAAGAAGTTGGAATACTTCCGTTAGATGAATACCGAAAACTTGCATGCGCCAAATATGTACTGAGAAGTTCCACACCCAAAAACTTTGCATCAGAAGACGTTAAAGTAAAATCTGATATTCTTTTTCCAAAACGAGCGCAGCAAATACGTTCTTTAACAACTATTGGTACATACGTGGCCGACCTTTACGAGCAATCTAAACTTGATAAAATGAATGTAGATTCACAGAAAATGGTTCCACCTTGCCCCTCTTGGGAAATGAATCAGGCATATTTTGATATCAATTACACAGACATGAAGAAGGATGAAAATCTTAATGTTTTGGCAGCCACAGTTAGATCATATATTCATGACAACTACTGTAGTTATCTTAAAGTGTACACTGATGGTTCACTTCTGAATAATCACCAAGCTGGTTCAGCTTTTGTTATACCAGCACTCAAAGTAGAAAAATCATATTTTATAGGTGTAAATCTGTCAGTATTTACAGCTGAACTGGTTGCAATTTTAATGGCTTTAACATATGTGCTAGATAACCCATATTGTTTTTTCCATGTCTTACTTTGTGTGGATTCTAAATCAGTTTTATATGCCATAAAATCTGCAGATTATAAGAATCATTCAAAACTTATATTAGATATAAAACACACAGTCCACCTTCTAAGTTTAAGAAACATATTTGTTACTCTTCTTTGGGTTCCTTCACACATTGGATTGTACTCTAATGAATGGGTTGATTGGGCTGCTAAGAGAGGTTCGAGCAATAGAAGTGGAAACAGTGAGCTACATATTTTTTTTATCTATCAAAGAAGGACATCATTTGTTAGAACAAGCATCCTTAAGCAAGTTTAATGAAATACTACAAAAAAGAACAGTCTGTAAAATGGGTTCCAACCTGATAAAAAGTGTTTTTAAAAGTATACATCAGTCAAAGATTTATACAAATGTGGTCAGAGAAAGACAGCTTCAGGCGTTATTTTTTAGAATCCGATTAAACGCTTTTGCCACAAAATTTAGTAAGGATGTTAAATGCTTATGTGGAAACAATAATATTTCAAATACCCATATTGTACTTGAATGCAAGACTTTAAAGCCTTATTTACCTAGTTTTACCGAAACTTCCCTTGAACAAGTTCTGGATGATGTCAAGTTAGTGTTTGCTATTGCTAAGGGTTTATTGTTAAGTCCCATAGGGCATTTGTTGTAGTTACATCATTGTTCTGTTTTGAATTTTACTCTTCCCTGTTAATTTAATGTTTAGCATACAGTTTCGTTTTATGTAATGAGAATAACTTCAACCACAATTGCAAACTTGCACAAAATACACACACACACACACACACACACACACACACACACACACACACACACACACACACACACACACACACACACACACACACACACACACACACACACACACACACGATTTCCTTTTTAAAATAAAAAGTAAATATTTAAGTATATACTTTAATGCATATATCCCCCATCATTATCCTTGTCTTTCTCTCCCTTTCTCTCTTTAGTTTATCAACATTTTGATATTTTATTAGTATTATTATTCTATATGTTTATTGTGTGTTTGTGTGTGTGTTTTTTATTTATATTATTGCTATATTTGCATATATTTCCCATCTTTGATTCCATTTATCTTTTTTTTATGCTCCCCCCCCCCCCCGTCCGGTATCACTTTATGTGGAAGGACGTAAAATTGAAGACTACTACTACTACTACTACTACACACACACACACACACACACACACACACACACACACACACACACACACACACACACACACACACACACACACACACACACACACACACTTCAAAACTGTATACACATGGGGACTGGATGTAAAAAGAAAAAAAAAGCACATGAGCGTTTATTCCACTATTCTCGAAACAAAAGAAAGAATGAATGCAACTCCAGCTCTGTCGCCTCCCATTGCCTCAGAAGAGCGTCAAGCAATTAAAGGGAAGCCACTTTTCTTGTACTCTTTAATTTGAAGTATTTAACCGTTGCTTCCCTTCAGCTGTACAGCTATCTCTGTCGAATTGGCTACACACAGAAAACAAAATAGTAAAAAAAAAAAAAAAAAAAAAAAAGGGGGGGGGGGGGGGGGGGGGGGGGGGGGGGTAGGGATAGCTAGTATTTATGTCCACATCTGGTGAGAATTACAATAAGCACAGTATTCTTCGTGCTATTTCATTTTAAAAGCTCTAAGGGAAAAGAGAAGAGGGTGAATAGTAACTGTTTACTGCTGATTTTTCATTTTAGCTCTGTAGCCTGTCTGCCGTTTAAAGTTTTGGATATATTCACTTTAGCAGCATAACTGTAGAGTGATTGATGTAGTTATTTTAGCAGTTGTAACAGTGGCATGGTATTATGGACGTGTTTATTTCAGCAATGTGACTGTAGCATATATTTACAGTAGACACCCATCAGTCTCGGAAGACTATGGAATTGCACTCTAGTCTTTAGGCCTAGACCAAAGCCTGGGTAAGTATGGTGGGCAAGCTGTTAGGCCCTACCTATGCAGCCCACCTCCACCCCTCTCCACGCCACTGGAATGGTCCATTGGAAAGGCAATCACCCATACAAATGGTTCCAGTAACATCACAAGAGCCACCAGAACGTTGATATAGGCCTAATATATATATATATAATATATATATATATATATTATATATATATATATATATATATATATATATATATATATATATATATATATATATATATATACAGCCCCCCAATGGTCCTGGGGACTCCAACTCCCCGATTTTACCTCAGGGATGGTGTCTAAATACGACACCTGTGTGCATGCTGGGTATGTTTGTTTGTTTTTTAAAATTAATTTTGTCATCCACTTCTTCCAGCACACAATGGACTGCTCTTCCCAAACGGGGTTTTAACATGTGGGCAAGGTGTTGGAGCAGTGTAACTGTAGCTTAGTGTTACAGGTGTGTCTATTCAAGTGCAAGGGCAGCATGGTATTATGGGTTTATTAATCCCTTCAGTGTAACTATAGCCTGGATGTATCTTTTATAGCTGTATAACTTTGGTATAGTGTTATGGTGTGCTCATTTTGGCATGTAGCCTAGATTCATGGATGGTTTTTATCTATAGCAGTGTGACTAGTGTGTCCTATTATGGGTAGGGTTATCTTAATTTACAGTGTAAACTGGGTAATCAAGATGTGTGGTGTGTGTGTGTGTGTGTGTGTGTGTGTGTGTGTGTGTGTGTGTGGTGTGTGTGTTGTAAGAGTTTAACTGTAGTGTAACATAATGGGTAAATCTACCTTAACTTTGTAACTCATGTAAAATCATGAATGCATTTATTTTGGCTATGTAATTGCAGTGAACTATCAGGGATCAATTCGGTTTAGCAGGGAGCATGTTGTGTAGTTTCATAGGCTTATTTACTAGTGCATGTGTAGTGTAAAATCATGAATGCATTTATTTTGGCTATGTAATTGCAGTGAACTATCAGGGATCAATTCGGTTTAGCAGGGGACATGATTGTGTAGTTTCATAGGCTTATTTACGTAGTGCATGTGTAGTGTAGTTTTATGAATTTATTTTAGCAGTGCATTGTAGTTTTAATGAATTTATTTTAGCAGTGCAAGCGTAGTGTAGTTTTATGGTGTTTTTTTAGTAGTGCAAGCATAGCATAGTCTTTTTGGTTTATTTTAACAGTGCAAGTGTACTGTATATAGTTTTATGGATTTATCATAGCTGTGCCACAGTAGTGTAGTTTTATGGTTTATTTTAGCAATGAAGTGACTGTGTGCAGTTTTATGGCTTATTTGTTGAGAGGTAGTGCAGTTTTTATAGGTTTTTATGTTTGGGGTGTAGTGCAGTTTTATAGGTTTTTGTATGTTTAGGTGTAATGCAGTTTATATAGGTTTTTACCTATAGCAGTTTAGGTTAGTGTAGTTTAATAGGTTTTTATTTAGGTGTAGTGCAGTGTTATCTATCTATCTATCTATCTATCTATCTATCTATCTATCTATCTATCTATCTATCTATCTATCTATTCTATCTATCTATATATTTACTATAGTAGTATGGGTGTGGTGCAGTTTTATAGGTTTTTACTTATAGCAGTTTAGGCGAGTGCAGTTTTATAGGTTTTTACATTGGTGTAGTTGCAGTTTTTATATTTTATTAATTTTTGTTACTATGGTAGTATGGTGTAGTGCAGTTTTTAGTTTTTTTTTTTTTTTAGTTATTGCAGTTCACATTAGCGCAGTTTTAAAGGTTTTTATTTGTTTAGGTGTAGTGCAGTTTTATAGGTTTTTGTTTAGATGTAGTGCAGTTTTATAGGTTTTTGTTTAGATGAAGTGCAGTTTTATAGGCTTTTTAGATGTAGTGTAGTTTTATAGGTTTTTTGTTTAGATGAAGTGCAGTTTTATAGGCTTTTTGGATGTAGTGCAGTTTTATAGGTTTTTGTTTAGATGTAGTGCAGTTTTATAAGTTATTTGTTTTAGGTGTAGTGCAGTTTTATATGTTTTTGTTTAGTATAGTGCAGATATATATAATTATATATATATTATATATATATATATATATATATATGTTGTTGTGTGTGTGTGTGTGTGTGTTGTGTGTTGTGTGTGTGTGTGTTGTGTGTGTGTGTGTGGATGTAGTGCAGTTTTATAGGTTTAAAGAATTTTTTTTTTACTGTAGCAGTATGGATGTAATGCAGCTTATTGGTTGTTTTTTTTTACTTCTTGTCTAGGTGTAGTGCAGTTTTATATTTAAGTAGTTTAAGTAAAGTGGTTTTATAGGTTTTTTAAATTATTATTTTAGTTTAGGTGTAGTGCAGTCTTATGGGGTTAAAAAAAAAATTTGTTTCAGATGTAGTGCAGTTTTGTACGTTTTTATTTTAGTAGTTTAAGGTGTAGTTCACTTTTATAGGATTTTGTTCTTAATTTTTTTTTTTTTTTTTTTTTTTTACTTTAGTAGTTTAGGTGAAGTGCATGTTAATCTTATTTTAGCAGTTTAGGTGGTGCAGGTTAGTTTCGAGTAGTTTAGGTGTAGTGCAGGTTAATGTTTAATGGTTTACCCATAGTCCAGTTTTATAGGCTACTTTTTTAAGGTGTAATGCAGGTTTATGGCCTTGTATTTTAGTAGTTTAGGTATAGTGCAGTTTTATAGGTTTTTACTTAAAGTATAGGTGTTGTTTTTGCTTTATAGGTTATTTTATTTTAGGTGAAGTGCAGTTTTATAGGTTTTTATTTTAGTTTAGGTGCAGTTTTATGGGTTTTTTACTTATATGTAGGAATAATGCAGCTTTATATAGATTTTTATCTTAGTTTTTTGGTGAAGCGCAGTTTTATTGTGGTATTTAGCTTTTTACTATTAGCAGTGTAGGTGTTGTACAGTTTTATAAGGTTTCACTTTAGGTGTAGTGCAGTTACTTTTACTACAGGTTGTAGGACATTTTACAGGTTTTTTACCTTGTTTAGGTGTAGTGCAGTTTTATAGGTTTTTACTTATAACAGTTTAGGTTTGTGTAGTTTATAGGTTTTTAGGTTCAAGTTTGTGCAGTTTTTTTACGTTTTTACTTTTTTAGCAGTTTAGGTGTAGTGAGTTTTATAGGTTTTTACCTTTAGTTTAGGGTGTAGTGCAGTTTTATAGGTTTTTTACTTATAGCAGTTTAGGTGTAGTGCAGTTTTATAGGTTTTTTACTTTAGCAGTTTAGGTTGTAGTGCAGTTTTATAGGTTTTTACTTTTAGTTTTAGGTGGGAGTGCAGTTTTTATAGGTTTTTACTTATAGCAGTTTAGGTGTAGTGCAGTTTTAATAGGTTTTTACTTATAGCAGTTTAGGTGTAGTGCAGTTTTTATAGGTTTTTACTTTTTAGTTTAGGTGTAGTGCAGTTTTATAGGTTTTTACTTTATAGCAGTTTAGGTGTAGTGCAGTTTTATAGGTTTTTTACTTATAGCAGTTTAGGTGTAGTGCAGTTTTTAATAGGTTTTATTGCTTTTGCAGTTTTAGGTGTAGTGCAGTTTTATAGGTTTTTTTACTTTTAGTTTAGGATGTAGTTGCAGTTTTTAAGGTTTTTCCTTTTAGTTTAGGTGTAGTGCAGTTTTATAGGTTTTTACTTTTAGTTTAGGTGGTAGTGCAGTTTTATAGGTTTTTACTTATAGCAGTTTAGGTGTAGTGCAGTTTTATTGGTTTTTACTTTTAAGCAGTTTAGGTGTATGCAGTTTTATAGGTTTTTTACTTTTAGTTTAGGTGTAGTGCAGTTTTTATAGGTTTTTACTTATAGCAGTTTAGGTGTAGTGCAGTTTTATTAGGTTTTTACTTATAGCAGTTTAGGTTTTAGTGCAGTTTTATAGGTTTTTATTTTAGTTTAGGTGTTGCAGTTTTATAGGGTTTTTACTTATAGCAGTTTAGGTGTAGTGCAGTTTTTGGTTTTTATTATAGCAG
>CM060335.1:2003495-2005995 GCA_030674155.1 Stramonita haemastoma
GGAAGAAGAGGAAACTAAAGAAAAAAAGAAAGAAAGAAAGAAAGAAAGAGAGAGAGAGAGAGAGAGAGAGAGAGAGAGAGAGAGAGAGAGAGAGAGAGAAGAGAGAGAGAGAGAGAGAGAGAGAGAGAGAGAGAGAGAGAGAGAGAGAGAGAGAGAGAAAGAAAAAGCACACACACACACACCTCACACACTCACACACACATACACACACACACACGCAACACACACACACACACACACACACACACACACACACACACACACACACACACACACTACCCCCCCCCCCCACACACACATACACACACACACCACTCCCGCCACACACAGTATACATTCTGAAGTATATAATTATATTCTACTTCTCCGGTTACACGGTTGCACGCGCTCACTCTCCACTCCTTTTTCAGAAGATTATATATATCTATATCTATCTATCTATCTATCTATCTATCTCTCTCTCTCTCTCTCTCTCTCTCTCTCTCTCCTCTCTCTCTCTCTCTCTCCTCTCTCTCTCTCTATATATATATATATATATATATATATACACTCCTACTCAAAGACTCTATCTACTCTCTGGGGGATCTAGCCGAAACACGATCTGACCAAAGTGTTACTTACTCAAACAACTCTCCTGCCTGCCTCTGACCACACCGGTCTTTTACCCCGGGTACTTGTGGCACCTACCTGCCACCCGGATAAAACAGGGAGGGGAGAGGGAGGGGGGAGGTGGGGTGGGGGCCGGTGGGGGGTGGGGGTGGGAGACTGAAGTGGAGGGCTGGAGAAAGAAGAGGTAGCAGGGGAAATACACATAGTCTTTGGGGATTATGATTGGTATCACAGTATGCCTTTCAGTATTGTCAATACCTTTTAGGGGATGAGGAAAGAATTTCTCGACTTGACTTATTCAGGAACATAAATACGCTTTCAATCACGTGGATTAGTGTAGAGGTTCATGTTTTTTTTTTTTTTCTGTTTTTTTTTTTTTTTTTTTTTTTTTGGGGGGGGGGGGGGTATCCTCGGCTAGAGGTCTGAGGTTTACCCATTGTGAGATTTTGTGTATGCGATTGTTTTAGTTTGATTTTTTTGCCCCCCCCCCCTCCCACCAACCACAAAAGTAGCCATATTCTGACTTCGTGGATGTATGCTGGATATGTTCGTATTTCCGTAACACACAGAACGCTGAGATGAATGACGGGATCCATTTTTAACGGGTAAATTTGATCTTCTGCATGTGCATATATACACGAAGGAGATTAAGGCACTAGTAGTTCTGCAATTGAAATTGGCCTGGGAGATCATATAAATAATGCAGTCATGTGAGTTCGGTACTGATTCAGGCTTCTAAAAATGAATATGAATAAGCTTCTCAAGCGAACATAATTATTTAATGTTCGTTGGTATGGACGAGTAGGGTAAAACATGTTGGGTAACTTTACAGAGAAAATATGCTTTGTTTAAATCTTGATTTTCAGTATGCCTGGCTGCAACAAGGAACTGATTGTGGACAAACTTTTACACCATTATTCAAGCAAAGAATGAAAGAAGTGGAATGGGTCTGTAATGGCCGATGACAAAATTTGAGTCAAACACATATACTGTTTCAAGCCAACTTTAAATGTGAAGTGTATTTTGAATACACGGGTATAAAATGTTGTAGGGACTGTTTGATAAAACTTCGCCTTGGCTTGCTACCAATTAATGGATCAGTTTTCAGAAGAACTTTCGAGAAGAATACTGACTATATGGTTCAAGATGTGTAATATATTGGAATAAAATTAACATTTTAGAAAGAGCTGTATTTTCTTTATGATAACCTAACGCATAAATACTAAGACCCTTAAATATCAACCATATATTATAACTCTAACGAAACACGGTTCTGTTCAAGCTATTTGCAATACGAGACTATATCTTTTTAATCCCTTAAAAATACGGAAGGATTTTGTTCACAATTCGGGGAACTCATAAGGAGAATACAATTGTTGAAAGTTTATATCACGTGTCTGATACATTTCAGAAGGACCCATTCCCATACTTGTCATGGTTTGGAAGACGCCACATACATCATGACATAATGTCTGGTGTTTGCTTTGTTGTGCAACGCTTTGTTTTGCTATACCCCACTCTACGGGCTGGAGGCCCGACGACTAAATATTGTTCATTGTTCACTGCTCATTGTCCTCTCAGCTGACTGAAGTGGAAAAAGCCTCTCTCTATACAGTAAGGTAGGCCTGGGTACGGTATGTTTTCTCCGTGTAATGATCTGGAAATGGAGACTGCAACACCACTCTTCGCTATCGCCTGCTACCAACCACCGCTGTTGAACTACAACTTATAACACCTCTCCCTCTCCTACTTCTTATCTACTCTCCCCTCCTCTCTCTCTCTCTTCTGTCTTCTCTCTCTCTCTCTTCTCTTCTCTCTCTCTCGACTCTCTCTCGTGTCTGTATGATCTCTCTCTCTCTGTCTTGTCTCTCTCAACAGATCTGTCTCTCTG
>CM060335.1:2010995-2020995 GCA_030674155.1 Stramonita haemastoma
TTTACGGCTCTTTTTCCAGGGAATAGCGTGTCGCCTCAAGAGCAGCGACACTCTTTAACAACTCATTCAGGTTTTGGTTCTTTTAAGTGCAGAGATCGAAAGTAAACCATAATGCATTTTCGCAAATTTAGTATATTTTTTGTAAATTATTATTTTCCGTGTAGATATCCATTTGCAGTGGTGGAAAAAACATTTAGTTAAGAAACCCCTTACTTCTGTGTGTTTGTTACTAGAGAATTTTGCCTTGGACAACTCTTTTGTTGCCGTGGGTTCTTTCACCTTCCCTGTCTATACAGAGGGAAAGTAATCATTCACAGCTGGGTGATTCGGGAAAACGTATTGCAGCCATGGTGCACGAATGGCAGGGTCACCTAGGTGCCAGTTCACCGTACTCAACGCGGCCTGAACCCAAGAGCAGACGACACTCAAACGGCTCCTTCAAGTTTCTGTTTCTGTCAGTTTATTTATTTGTTTATTCTTTTATATCGAGGATAATGGATTAAGCACTGATGTGCTTAATTTTTTTTTTTTTTTTACATCCAGTCCCTGTGTGTTTGCAGTTTTGTAAATCTTGTCATCTGCTCCCACAGGTATACAATGGCCTACTCTTACGAAAAGCGGAACAGGATTTAACGTGTGCACAAGATGTTCCGCGTGCGTTCACACACGGGGTCTCGGTTTATAGTCTCATCCGAAGGACTTTTGGGGGAATGGAGTCAGCACTGATGTTAAATCCAGAGGAAAAATCCCCTCGAAGTGTGGAGAGTGAGTAAGCCACAACGCATTCGCGCCATTGGTACATGTAAAAAAACCCACTTTTTTCCTGTGTTGATGTTTTATATTTGTTTTTCTATAAATAATTTTTTTTCTGTAAAAGAATGTTGCCAGGGACAACTCTTTTGTTGCCGTGGGTTCTTTTCCGAGCGGTTAAAGTGTGTGCTGCAGACGGGAACTCGGTTTGTGGTTTCATTTGAAGAACAGACGACAAAATGTACAAAACTGTATACATACTGAGACTAGAGGTGAAAAAAAAGAAGCATATATTATTAGGTGCTTATTACATTATCCTTAAGATAAAACAATAAAATACATTTTAAATAATATATTTTTTTAAATCCCCGAAGTTGCTTCAGTTTCTTGTTCAGTCTGTGTTAACGTTCATGGCTGAATGCCGAATGCAAGCATTTTTTTTCCAACATGAAGGGAACCTGTTTTTCCATCTGTCTCTCTTTTGAGTTCAGTGTAGCGGTGGATGACTTCGTAAAGTAGCTCGTTTACAGTCAGGCACTGAAAGCCACAGAAACAATCATGCCTAGCCTTTGACTAGTCAAGTGCAAACACTATTGCTGAAAAAGGTGTATGCATAAAACATATTTATGCCTATTCCTACATACGTACGACTTTGCATGCGGAAAATAATGCGTTAAGGTTTCCTTACAAAGTTGAATTTTTAATGAGAGAGAGAGAGAGAGAGAGAGAGAGAGAGAGAGAGAGAGAGAGAGAGAGAGAGAGAGAGAGAGAGAGAGAGAGAGAGGCAGGCAGACAGACAGACAGACAGACAGACAGGAAAAGGTAAAGGTGTTCCTATAACATAATTATGTGGTTGCTGGGGAGCGAGGCATCAATATCCTCAGCTTCTCTAGGGATCAGCAGATTGAGGGTGGCGCCCATATCCTCTCCCTGGCTGCTCTACCTTCCCTGACCCTAAAGAGGGCAGGTACCCATTTACAGCTGGAAGAACTTGGGGACTGTACTGAAGCAAACGGTCACCCATCCAATTGGTAACCACGCTCAATTCTCCTTAACCTTAGTTTGGGAAAAACGAGTGCTTTGACCACTGAGCTATGCCGTCCCAAAAATTAATGGTACCTGGAATAAAACATCTCAATACATTTTAGGATGGGTGTGCCATATTTGATTGTTCATAAGCTTAGATACAGAATGCATAGTGCCTTTGATACAGCATGTTTTTGTGTAATGAAGCAACAGAAGATGAAGTACATTTTGTTTGATGTTGTCCTGCCTTTAATGGCATGGAGCAAAAATATGTATCAATCAAAATGTGTTAACCAGGCTAATGCATTCACACTCTGTTTTCTCCTTTGATACAGTAAGCAAAATATCATGGGCATTATATTTATGATAGGCTTTAAGAGCAAGGGTCATAACAATTTTATGAGGGTTTTTTTCATTATGGATTAGTTTGCCACAACTGTACTTTACTGTGTATTTCTATCATTAGTCATGGGGTTGGTCAGCAACACCTTTTCATGTATGGGCCAACTGCCTCTTTAGAAACAAGTTTTTCCAGAGTTCAGAGTCCCCCCCCCCCTTCTGAACACGCAAGCACGCACGCACGCACGCACACACACACAATTACTTGCACTGTACGCTACACAATTAAAGGCAAATCGGCAATCAAAACACACAAGCAAGCAAACTGGTCATAGACATGTAGACAGAGATACAGTTGAACCTAGTAAGAAAGAGACAGACACACACACACACACACATACACACATACAAACACACACACACAAACACACACACACAAACACACATAAACACACACACACACACACAAACTAACAAACTAACAAAGCATGCAAATGCTTTTTAAGTCTTAAATCATCCAAGAAAAGGTTATCGACTGCGCCACTCTTTTAGAATGTATCGATACATCAAGTTTTGGTCGAACCAATTTTGTCCAATCAACACGCGGGGAAATCCCGCTCGATATCACGTGGTAAAGCTCGTGTGTTCCATTTCCGCCGGATGTTGTCATGTGGGGTTGTGGTAACACTGATTACAAAAGCCACCATTGAATTGCAAAGGTCACCTCAACATGAATCAGCGAATTGCTGAAAGAGAGAAGAGAGAGAGAGAGAGAGAGAGAGAGAGAGAGAGAGAGAGAGAGAGAGAGAGAGAGAGAGAGAGAGAGAGAGAGAGAGACGCAGACACGGACACACACACACACAGGAAAGAGGCAATGAGTTTCTGCAGTACACGTCTTTGCAATATTAAGTGACATTTATCACAAATAACTGTTTAATAAAAGAAAATACTGAACCTGGATTATTTTAGTTTCTTATTTTAAATATTCTTATTTTCATCCTCTTCATCTTCCTGCTGTTTTTGTATCTGTAGGCCTATGGTCTGCCATACAGTCAGATCAGACTGCAGTGGCTTTGTGTCCAAGATAAGATTGACTACAGACTATATAGAATGATAGTCCCCTCTCAGTGGATTGATTACTCTTGGAAGAAAAGAAAGGAAAGCGTAGCACCAAATAGTATGCTCTATTCTTTGATGTGGGAAGGAAGGTGGAAGGACGGTTTAGACATTTACCTACCCAACCAGTAAACCGTGAGGTTCTGGGTTTGATTTCAAACCTTGCCTATTCTCCCCAGTTTTGACGGGAAAAATCGAACTGAATGTTAAGGTTTTGACGAGAATCTAAACCAGTTGGACCCGTGTGCTTACATACCTATGCACGTCAAAAGAACCCATGACAGTTGGACATCAGAAAAGAGTATGGAGGTACCTTCCGACTGTCCGGGAAAAATTGGTAGGTTCAATTCCCACTGGAGTCGGAATGCAGCTACCTGAATAGTAAGGAAAAAACCCTCAGTCAAACCCCCCAAAATGTTACTATTGGTGAACCTCGGAGCTCTGGCCCAGGAACGGAACAAAACTGTCTCTCTTTCTCTCTATCTGTCTTCTATTGCAACCACCATTGCACGGCCATGTCTGCTGTACTTTGAACCAACAAGCCACAGTTTCGCCACAACCTCCGCCCCTTCTCTAAAGAACGACTAAATAAATAAACTGAAACAGCCTTACAACAACGCAAGTCAATAAGCCATTATTCAACTCTTTACCGCCAGCCATTCGGAAAGTTGTGTTTGAAGTTACACAGACGTTACGTGACCTGTTAGTGTCGGCTGCAAAACAGGCAGGTAGTCCCTAGGTTTCATTGTATGTGCTTTGATCTGTCTCAAAATCAACACAACCTGTAACAGAGACCTGTTCAGCGAGCCAGTCACTGCCCTTTCAGGCTTTTATTTAGCGTCTAGTTTGACTTAGCCGTCTATGACGTACTTTGACTACTGTTTCTACGATGCTCAATCCCGTTTGGGCCTAAAACTTCCCCCCCCCCATTCATTAGACCATGAGTGGTGGTCTGGGTGCTAGTCTTTCGGATGAGACGATAAATCAAGGTCCCGTGTGTTACGCATTATTATTTAGTGCACGTAAAAGAACTCATGGCAACAAGAGCATTGTCCCTGGCAAAATTCTGTAGAAAAAAGCCACTCTTTTAGAGAAACAAATGCAGTTGCAGAAAGGAAAAAGAAAAAAAAAAGGTGGCGCTGCACTTGTGGCGACGCGTTTTCCCCCCGGGAAGAGCAGCTCAAACTTCATGCAGAGAAATCTGCTGTGACATAAAGTGGATATAAAAATAATTTTTTTACAATCCGAGCTCTCCACACACAGAGCACGTACACTCGGTATCGACTTGTCGCAATCTCAGTGCCCCAAGTCCGCAGGGAGCTATCACCGTTACATCGCTGTGAAGCCACTCGTCAGCAGAGGCCCCGCATTTCTGAGTGGTCATTTCGTTCATGTTTAATGACGCCTCTTCTGAGTGAGGCCAGATTTTGAGGATATGATAGCACAGTGATCAGAGCACTTGCTTTCCCTTAAGCTAAGGTTATGGCATTGCTCAGTGTAGTAGCCTCTTGAATGGGTGACCGTTCGTGCGTCTAGGCTTCAGTACAGTACCCCAGTTCATCCAGTTGTAAATGGGTACTTGTCCTCTTTAGGGACAGGTAAGTCAAGGTAGTGATGGAGAGGATGTGCTTATTATGAGATATTATCTATTTTAGCATTATTTGTTTATTTTTTCTTTTATATCGAGGATTATGGAATAAGTACTCATGTGCTTTGTACATCCAGTCCCCGTGTGTATGCAGTTTTGTAAATTTTGTCATCTGTTCCCACCGGCACAAAATGACTTACTCTCACGAAAAGCCGAACAGGATTTAACGTGTGCCCAAGATGTTCTGCTTTCGTTCGCACACGAGGCCTCGGTTTATAGTCTCACCTGAAGGACTTTTGGGGAGCGTGGAGTCAGCACTGATGTTAACTCAGGGGAAAACTCCCCTCGAACAGGAATCGAACCCGGGCCATCAATTTGCGAGCACAATGTACTGACCACTAGAACATGCAATACAATGCATCATCTTATATCATATCCTCTAATACAATACAATATCATATCATATAACAATATAACGTATGATAAAATGCAATACATACACATACAATAATCATGCAGTAAAATAATTATAGTTATAACGCAATCAAATCTACTTTGATAATGACATCATACCAGAACAAGACATAACATCACATAATCTCATCTATACTCAGAAGACGGAATGCTGCAACCTTAAAAATGGATAAACATGGTGGCATACGCAACACGCAACATCTCACCTTTGGGTTAACCTGGGAGCTCTTGCCGGAGAACAACAACAAAAAATCTAACCTAATCTGATAATAATTATCACATAATTATTACAATAAAAAAGAACACAAAACAACACAACACAACACAACACAATACAACACAACACACTACAACACAATACACTACAACACAAGCGGGCGGGATAGCCTAGTGGCCAGAGCATTGCGCTCGCAATTTCACGACCCGGGTTCGATTCCCGTTCGAGGAGATTTTTCTCCTGGAGTTAACATCAGTGCTGACTCAACTCTCCCCAAAAGTCCTTCGGATGAGACTATAAACCGAGGCCCCATGTGTGAACGCACGCAGAACATCTTGCGCACACGTTAAATCCTGTTCTGCTGTTAGTAAGAGTAGACCATCTTGTGCCGGTGGGAACAGACGACATTTACAAAAGTGTATACACACGGGGACTGGATGTAAAAAAAACACAAGAGTGCTTATTCCATTATCCTCGATATAAAAGAATACAATGATAAAAAAAAATAAAACGACACACTACAATACAAGACAAACAACACACTAAAATACAAGACAATACAACACAACACAATACAGTACAGTACAATGTCTAACTTAACAGGGCAGACTTCCACAGGGACAGCAGGCAGGACACGATACCATACAAATGGCTCAGATACAGCCATAACGAACAACAATCTATCACTTGTATCAGTAACCTGTCAAGCCACAAGCCAAACATCTGTCTGCCGCCAGTCATTCATTCTGACCCCACCTCCACCCCATCCCACTCCACTCTAACAACCCCCCCCCCTCATACACTTGTATGTAACATTTCTTCACGTCTTCTTTTGTTTTCCACAAGCCCAACCCCTCCTCTTGTCTGTGTGTGTGTGATGTTCTGTCTGTCTGTCTGTCTGTCTGTCTGCCTGCCTGCCTGCCTGCCTGCCTGTCTGTCTGTCTGTCTGTCTGTCTGTCTGTCTGTCTCTCTCCCCCCCCTCTCTCTCTCTCCCTGTGACTTTGTGTCCATTATTGTCAAGTTCCAAGTCTTATCAAAGACTTAAGTCAAAGACATTCTTTGATGTGAAATCGAGAAGTGGAGTGATCCTTAAAGTGAGAGAGGAATACGATACTGCATAGCTCATGATTGTGAAATGTGTCACGACCGTACCGATCAATGGCTCTGGTTTAGTGTGTGGTCAAAAGGCTTTATTGCTCTTTGCTTGTGTCAATGGTCAGGTAAAATAAAGTCTAATACAGGTCTGTATTGTCAGGCAGCTTTTTTTTTATATATCTTCTTAGGATGGTGGGTGGGTGGGTGGTGGTGGTGGTGGAATGTGTGTGTGTGTGTGTGTGTGTGTGTGTGTGTGTGTGTGTGTGTGTGTGTGTGTGTGGAGGGGGGGAGGACGTTAGTTGTTATATGGTCTTGTTGAATTTGACTGTGTGTGTGTGTGTTTGTGTGTGTATGTCTGTGTGCATGTATCTCAGAGAGAGAGAGAGAGAGAGAGAGAGAGAGAGAGAGAGAGAGAGAGAGAGAGAGAGAGAGAGAGAGAGAGAGAGAGAGAGAGAGAGAGAGAGAGAGAGAGAGAGAGCTCTGAATTGATTTATTGTACTTCGGCCTTGGGTCACAATACAATTCTCTCTCTCTCTCTCTCTCTCTCTCTCTCTCTCTCTCTCTCTCTCTCTCTCTCTCTCTCTCTCTCTCTCTCTCTTTCTTTCTTTCTTTCTTTCTTTCTTTCTTTCTTTCTCTCCCCCTCTGTCTGTCTCTCTTTCTATCTCTCCCCCTCTCTCCCCAATCTCTCTCTCCCTCTCTCTGTCTCTATGTTCTTATCCTATTATCCTCGATATAAAAGAATAAAAAAAAATGTGGACCCCTCTTCTCTCTCTCTATCCCCCCTCTTTGTCTTTCTCTCTCTCCCTCTCTCTCTCCCCCTCTCTCTCTTTCTCCCATAGCAACACACACACACACACACACACACACACACACACACACACACACACACACACACACAGACACACACACACACAGAGACACACAGACACAGAGACACACAGACACACACACACACACAGACACACCACACACACACACAGACACACACACACACACTGACACACACACACATACACACACACACACATACACACACACACACACACACACACACACACACACACACACACACACACACACACACACACAATGGTCTTTCCTCAGGCCCAAACCTGACATGATTGTCAAGGTGTATATATATATATATATATTATGTCCAACAGGACCCAGTGATCCCCCAATAGAGAGATTAGCACACCCCTGTACATGGCAACTTCTGTCTGGAATCCCACCCCCACTAGCACTGTTGACATACACACAGGATTTCTTTTCTCTTTGGCTAGCTAGGACCTTCGAGCTTGATCAATGCAATGGTGACATTGTGTGTGTGTGTGGGTGGGGGTGGGGGGTGGGGGTGGGGGGGTGCGTGTGGTGTGTGTGTGTGTGTGTGTGTGTGTGTGTGTGTGTGTGTGTGTGTGTGTATGTGTTGTGTGTGTGTTGTGTTGTGTTGTGTTGTGTTGTGTTGTGTTGTGTGTGTGTTTGTTTGTTGTGTGTGTGTTGTGTGTGTGTTGTGTTGTGTTGTGTGTGTGTGTTGTGTGTGTGGTGTGTGTGTGTGTGTGGTTGTGTGTGTGTGTGTGTGTGCGTATGTATGTGTGTGTATGTGTGTGTGTGAATGTGTGTGTGTGTGTGTGTGTGTGTGTGTGTGTGTGTGTGTGTGTGTGTGTGTGTGTGTGTGTGTGTGTGTGTGGCTGCTTTTTACCTATCTTGCACCACTTAAGTAGCCGCATTCCAACTTCGGGGATGGTGTCTAAACACGACACCAGTGTGCGTGCATTTAAAAAAAAAATCATCTGTTTCTTCATCAAACAATGGTGTACTTTTTCCAAACGGTGGAATGAATGTCTAACGTGTGTGCAAGATGTTCTGCAAGTGTTCACACAAGCGGGTCTTCTGTTTAAAGTCTCAACAGAAGGACCTCTTTTTGGGGGGGGTGGGGTGGGGGGTGGGAGTGGAGTCATCATTGATGTTAACTCCAGGAGAAAATTCTTTTACGGGTCCAAAAGTGGCCAAAATCATGTTTAAAAAATTGCTGGATACATTTATTGAGATCTTCTTGTGTAAATTTAAAGACTTCAGGTTGTAAAACATGTTTGTAGAAACAGGTTTCTTCTACTTGTTACAGATAAAAAGGGTTAGGAGTTTGAAACATTTAGTTTGGGGGGCCATATCGGATTGTTTCCATAGTAACAGTTCAGAAAACTGAGTAATTCTTTGATTTTTTTAGGCTTTACAAGTGATATCCTTTCAATATATGACATAACTTCTAACATGGGCTTGTAAACAGAATTTCATCAATTTCGACCCCCATGTCCCACCTTGAAACGGGTGCCTCCACAAGTGGTTTGACCCTGAGTCTGCAGATCACAATCGCAGCGCTCTAACCACTAGACTACCCTGTCTCCTCCTAGACACACAAGATTCAGGGGGGTGACTCACCCCCTTCTCACCCCCCCCCGGCCCTACTGTTACCATAAAACAGCCCTAGCCCTCTAAGAGGATGAAGCAGGGATATCCACCATCTCTCTCATTACCTGATCTTGCTTTGTTGGGGCCAACAAAAACAGCCCGGGGCCAGAGAGGGCTGGCCAAAGTCCTAGGATTGTATGTGTGACCTCTGAACGACCTTTTGACCTCTGTGACCTATCCTTTCCTCACGGGACAATCTTTGTTGTCCATCTGTGAATCATGTTTGGTGGTGACGGATCAAGGTCAGTGACAAGGTCACGTTACGGTTGTGACACACCAGTATCCAAAAGAACTTATTGTGTTGTACACCACTTTAAGTCACAGCAGATTTCTTTGAGCGAAATTCGGGCTGCTCTCCTCACCCGGGAGAGCATGTCGCCACAAGATCAGCGCCACACATTATTTTTTTTCCTGACTGCATGACTGTATTTAATCTGAAAGGCTGGCACCCAGACCACCCCTCATGGTCTACTGGATGAGAGAAAAGTTTCGGACACAAACGGGGATCAAACCACCGCACACAGACTTGAAACACGGACTTTCGCTTTCTTAGGCAGGTGTCTTACCTCTAGACCACCGATCCACTGCCTTAGGAAAGTGGCTGCAGTGTGACAGTTATGTGCATGTGTTGCAAGGAGATGTTGACTGTCGGGATGTTTTCCATCCAGTCACCAGTTCTCAGCATCCCTCCTTTTTGCTAGCAGAACATCAACAGTTAGGTGTGTGTCCAATCTGCGTAGTGGACATTGCATTAATTTTCCAGCAGGCACATTTTTTGGACGGGATACAGAAGGATTTGAAGGGGACGGGATAGCTCAGTGGTCAGAGCGCTCGCTTTCCCCCAGCCAATGTTAAGCAGCGTCGAGCGTGGTTGTCAATAATTGGATGGATGACCGTTTGCGCGCCTTGGCTACAGTACAGTTCTCCCC
>CM060335.1:2039235-2124235 GCA_030674155.1 Stramonita haemastoma
CCCTGAAGCCCAGAGAGACTGAGGAGAAACAGGCTGACAGCCAATGCAGGAGGGAGGGACAGGTGTGTCAGCAGTGCTTAGGCTGTCAACATCATCCATTATCCTTGATATAAAAAAATAACATAAATATATAAAAATAAATAAACACTCACTTTGGCCTGTCCAACTACTACAGGGGATAGACAGGCAGCCTGACCACAAAGTTTAACCCCCAGAATGAAAGTATCTAGCTGAGAGTTGATGTCTTCCATTGCAAGGCAAGGCAAGGCAGGCAAATTTTTTATTCGAGGATAATAGATAAGCACTCGTGTGCTTTTTTACATCCAGTCCCTGCCCTTTTCAGGGATAACATCAAGATAAAAGATACTAAACAGTAAAACTATACGCAGTAGCAAACAACATAAAAGAATAAAGCACTCATTCAGAAGACAAAATCAGAAGTCAATAAAATGATTTTGATTATTGAAGAAAAAGAAAAGCGTTAATAGATAAAGAGCAAACAAGAGAACATAATGAAATAAACAACTGAACAACCAAGAAAAATCCACCCAAAAATATTTAGCTACAACATTGTTACAACTCATAACAACAAAATTAACTCAAAAGGAACTAAAGATAATACAATGATTATAATAATAACAATAAGAATAATATCAACAATGGAGATAATAGTATGATAATAATACACTGTAAAACTCACTCCTTCATGTAGGCTACACACACACACACACACACACACACACACACACACACACACACACACACAACACACACACATATACGCAACTCACTCACGCATGCAAGCACATGCACATACAAATCACACACACACACACACACACACACACACACACACACACACCAACACACCACTTACACTTATATATGCATATATCCGCACGCGCACATGTATTTGAGGGGTTTTTTGTTTGTTTGTTTTTTTTTAGTCATGAAGAAAAGAAGAATGATATAAGTCAAACAATTATATAGGTTTACAATATTATCCTTTCTTTTACATTCATATTTCATATAAAAAGAAAAACAAAAATAAACAACAAAGTTAAAACAGAAAAAACAAGAACAAATCATCTAAAAATTGAGGTTCAACCTATCAGCAAAAAAATCATACAAATCATAATATTTAAATACAAGGGAGAGAACAATGAAAAATATCAAAAAACAACAACCACAAACTATCCCAATCATAAACTTATCTAAAGGAAACCATATCCACACCACCCACAAACCACCCACTACTACACACACACAACACACACACACACACACACACACAACACACACATAAGTTTCGCGCTCATGTCCGCCAATAAACTTCATTCTAAAGGAAGTATATGCCTAATTTTAATTAAGTCATGTAACGTAAACACAAAAGGAGCCCATCCACTGTAAGGCAAATATATATTGGGACATACATATTCTAGTACCTTAATCATATGATTATGGTCATAAAAAGCACGTTCATAACCATTTTGTAATCATGATGGACATAGTTATTTCAGCTTATTTGAAAATTAAAAGGTTACACAAAATCAACTACATTTCAGCACGTGATTATTAAATAGTACAAAATGTGAACAAAGTATTTCTCAATATGGATGCTAACATGTTTAGACAACAGGCAGGAAAAAGGAGAGGTGTGGAAAAATGGTTTTTGTCCCCAAGATAGCAGGTTTGGACAGACCAAGGGAGTAATACTCCTGTAGCTAAATCCACTGTCACCAGGATGTTGGCCCAAGGTTTCTTTTCCCGTTGAAGTGTGGAGATCGTGTGTGAATTTCAACCAGTATCATGATAATGGAGAAAAAGGACTACCAACAGCAAATTGAATAAAACATATATCTCACTTTTAAATGAAAAGAAAATTGTGCACAACATTTTTTAAAAAGAACAAAAAAACAACGGCTTAATGAATTTACATGCACAGGTGCGCGCAAACAGCACCAATAGGGTTTATATATAGGAAATATTGCCTTAAATTTAAGTGAAAACTGTATAACAGAACACAAGAGGGATTATTTTATCCCCTGAGAGAAGGGGGGGGGGGGGAGGAGAGGCGCATAGTTTTGGACACATTCTCATTACCATGATCAATCTTGTGATTGTAGTCACAAAAAAGGATAAAACCATATCATAATTATGATGGACAGTTATTCTGCTCACACGAAAAATAAGATCATTTGATAAAATGTTCACAAAAAATCAGTTACATTCAACACACATACTGAGATTTTAAAAAAATATGGAGTGTAAATAAAAGATTTCTCAATACAAGTAATAAACCTGATTAAACTCTAGCAAGACATTCAGGGACAGTCAAGTCAAATTCTTTTATTTTGAGGATAATGAATGAGCACTCGTGTGGTGGTTTTTTTTTACATCCAGTCCTCCACCTTATTGGGGATAACATCAAGAAAAAAACAACCTCTAACTAACAACAATAATAAACCAAATATCAAAAGAGAAAAAAACAGTATTAAACAGAAGGCAAGAAAAAGGACAGAAAGATAATAATAAAATAACAAAAGCACACACACAGAGAACTAAAATAAGAAATAGACAATGAAATGATAATTATATTTATATTAAAAAAAATTTTAAACACGTAAAAATGCAAATAAGTAGCAAACAAGAGGACATAATGATTGAGTAACTAAAAACATCATCCCACCACCTCTGTCAACAAAATTAGTCATTTAAATTGTAATAGTATAGTAAAATGGAGGAAGAAACTTGGCCAATATCCTCATTTTGGGGAAAAGTACTACCAATAGCAATTACATAAGATATAAATGTCACAGATTTAAAAAAACAAATAATTTAACCCTGGTTGCGCTGGATTAACGGCAGCTGGTACCAGTGCTGCTGACAGAATTAACATGGCCAGTGTTGTTTTGAAGCAGGGGGGGGGTCGGACAACCCTGGATAGTGATATGTAAAACTGAACATGTGTGTAAAGCTTAAATCAATGGAAAGCTTAGATAACAAGCTTTTAAATGAGCAAAAAATTTTTGCAGCATATAGTGTTTATGATCATGTAAAAAGTAAACGAAATAAAATGCATGTACACTACTGATCACCGTCTTGACATAGAGCCTCAGATTGATTTTAAGATGATAGGCAATGTTGTTGTTGCATTGTAAATACTATCTCTTGACATTAATTTTGAAAAAAATAAAGATCTTGTGTAGCTTTATTGGTCCTGGGAAACAATGACACCATCGCGATCATCATTGCGGTGAACACTCATTTTCGCACACACACACATACTCACACGCATTATAAGTGACAAAACAAACTTTTGTCACACACAAGCATCTGCTTTTCTTCTTTTCTCCCTGTCTGTCTCCCTTCATCTGATATCACAACAGTGAAAAGACTAAAATCTAAAGAACGAACGAAGACCAATCAACAAGGTCCTTCTTTGAAACAATTTTATCAATGAAACATCAAGTCAGGGCCTGTCAAAAGAATTTATTTTAGGCAAAACACCATCTCATACATTCCAACTTACATAGTATACATAGGACAAAAAAATATGAGAGAGTGAAAGAGAGAGAGCGTGAAAGAGAAAGAGACAGGTAGATAGTGAGAGATAGATAGACAGCTAGAGAGAGGGAGAGAGGGGGTGCATTTTTAGGTAGTATTATATAAAAAAAATAATTTAAGTATTACAAAACACCAACACAAAACACATCTTCAAAATATCATTATTAATTAAACCTATCAAGTCCCAAAGTGGCAAAGAGCCTAATTAATAATAATAATAATAATGATAATAAAATGTAAACCCTATCTAATCAGCAACAAAACAACAATCAAAAGTTATGCAAACCAGCAATAACTGGTACATTACTAAAGGCATATTGTACTAATGAGCAACATTATGATGTAATGTCCAAATATAATATTTTTCAAATGGTGTTCAAGAAGAAACCAACAAAAAAAATAATATATATCAGAATATTTACACAAACCCTTTCTTTCCTTACCAAACTGCGAATTAAAACCAAAGAAAAATAATGTAACAAACCACAAAAAATTCACCTAACATTTTTTAATTAAAGTACTCCATGAAATACAAATATTGCTCCTGAAAAACAAATAAAACCACCAAACTTCCCCCAAATCCAGTACAATTCTGAATAAATACAACAAACAAACAAACAAAACAAAAAACAAGAGAGAGAGCAGGTACACCTCCCGTTTGGATTATCAGAAGAAATAATATCTATCATAACACCCTCACAGAAATCTCTCTAATCATCAGATACTGCTACCAGTAAGAGAAACAAACCTAGCAAAGAAAAAAAAACAACAAAACAACATAGTATGCATAGAAACATCTGTATAAAAGACTCTACGAATTAGACATAATCTAGCATATTTTCAAATCGTTTAATGTGTAGACACAATGTAAAAACCAAGATAGCATCATCTTAGAACAATAGTAAACACAAAATTACAAAGTTTAACCGTCTTAGCCCCGTTGCGGCCGCAGCCGGCCATAACAGCACCCGATGCTAGATTCCGTTGTGGCCGTAGCCAGCCGTTGGGCCTGACCACGTGGGCAGTACTTTTCCATCACACACATACCTCGTGGTTCTCACACAAAGTGTCTGAAATTTGGTGGGGCGATGCAGGGAAGGGTTCAGATGGTGCCAGTGATAAATTTAGACCACTAACAGTGTGTACTTGGGAGGGAAGGAAGAAAGCATAGCTGGTGATAGAAACGCCTTTTACTCATAGCGTGTGGCGAAAAAAAATGGCGTCTTCGTTGGTAGCAGACGATTCATCTAACTAACTAGACAATAAAATGAAGTGTTTGCATTGGAAGTAGAACAAATTAAATGATAAATATTAAGTGAGTCAGAAATAAAAAGCTGACGGGGGAGAAGAGAAAGGAAATAACGCAGTTAGAGAGAAGAATGAACCCGACTACACGGCACATTCCTGCAAGCGTGGCGACCTGTGCTACCCACATGCTGTGGAGAAATTTGACCTGGGGGGGAGGGGGAGGTCCGCAGCATAAACGCCAGAAAATGTGACGCCTTTTGTCTATTTGCTAGTTAATACCACACTTTTTATTTGAAACTCAACGGACAGATTTACTGATGATGAAAATAGCGAGAAGGAAAAGAAAATAGATCTCCAGTCTGCCAAGGTGCCACAGGTGACAGCGATAGGTACACCCCCCCCCCCCCCCCCGACACATCCACATTTTGTGCTTTCTGTGATGTGATGTGTCCCTGTGCCATCACTATGACTACTTTAAAGGCTATCACGATTAAAATTTTGTAGAATTACAGACGTTCTGTGTTGTTTCATGTTTGTCACACCTGTGTGGTGACACTGGTGACAATGTGACACTTATGTACAATATTGCACTTCTGTGCACTTAACAAACATGTCGTAAGACATAGACATCTGAAATGCAGTATATAGGTAAGATATTGATTGAATATTCCTTGTTTTCAAAAGACAAAAAAACCAGTTAAACAAAAAGTATGCCTCATCAAGACATAAAACAACAGGTGTTATGAGGACATTGTGTGACACATCCTTGAAGTACAATTGCATACAAACATTAATAAACACGTTAGCTAGGCATCAGTTCTTTATTCAACACTTACATGTATGAATTTGTGTCTATTCCATATATATTTTGCTGGTTTATTGTATACAACATACTTTTACCTGTGATTGGTGACAAATAAGGTGACAACGACACGACATTTTGTGACCAGACATGTAAACTTGCCTTAAAATGCAAGTACAAAGATATATCTAGCTTGTGACAAAATTTCAGCTTGATAGCTTGTCATGCACACAGACAGTTGTCTCAGGAGTAGACTATGTCAGTTTGGGGTAGAAAACTTTCAAAGAATTCAAAATCTACAGGCAGTTTAGCTCTGTAGAATTCAACAACAAGAGGCAACTAAAACAAGTTTTGCTGATAAATGTTCCAGTTATTGCCAATAACAAATTTCAAATGTACTCTATCCACATATAGTATCTAAAACAATAAACTAGAATAGTTTATCAAACCAAGAACAAAATGATACAAATTCCATCAATGAATGTCCCACCTACCCCTTTCAAACTGATTGTACACATCAACTTACAACATTGTCTTACTCTGCTATAATTTGAATATCACCCGTGATAAATTAGAACATGCATAATGAACATTGACAAATTCAAGTGATTCTGGAATGTAATTTATAACTGTTTTTGGGATTCGATTATTTCATCATAAAGTAAGATCTTTTAGAAAGAGAGAAGAGGAGGAGTATGTGACATTTAGTAAGAGGATATACATTATATTATATATATTTTATTATCATACATTATATATATAATGTTTCCAACAGGATGAAGAGAGAGTTATACTTAAGTTCAGTGTGACACGTGTTGTGATAGTTCGGTGATTGACGGTGTCTCTTATGATTTGATAGTTCGTGATTGACTGTGTCTCTATGATTCTGATAGTTCAGTGATTGACATGTGTCTCTTATGATTTGATAGTTCAGTGAATGATGTGGTTCTTATGATTCTGATAGTTCAGTGATTGACGTGTGTCTCTTATGATTGATAGTTCAGTGATTGAGTGTGTCCTTATGTTCTGATGTTCAGTGATTGACGGTGTCTCTTATGATTCTGAAGTCTGTGATTGACGTGTGTCTCTTAGATTCTGATAGTCAGTGATTGATGGTCTTTATGATTCTGATAGTTCGGTGATTGACCGTGTGTCTCTTATGATTCTGTGTGCAGCGGTGTCCATGTGAAAGAGACCAGGCATTTGCAGCCACCGGCACAGAACGAATTTGTGCCCTGATCACCCGCAGTGAAATGAACTGATGCGGTGAGTGTAGTGTAGTTTGCTGACAGTGTAGAGTTGTTTATACCTCCTCCCTGCACCCCTATGCTGAAATAAAAGCTCTTCATCATAACCACAACCACACACCCCCCTCTCCCCCTACTGCTGAAATAAAAGCTCTTCATCATAACCACAACCACACCCCCCCCTCTCCCTTCACTTGATGTACGCGGATAATTTTTCAGTTTCTGTACAGGGGGTTCATGCACACACTTTAGACATTGTGTTGTGTTGACTTGCGTTTGTGTTCCTGAGTGAGAGTGTGTGTTTGTGATGTGTGTCTATGATTGTGATCGTGTGTGTGTGCGTGTGTGTGTGTGTGTGTGTGTGCGTGTGCGTGTCGCGCGTTGTGTGTAAGAGTCAGGAAGTCCTACATGTAGATTTTCCACATCAGAATGAAAATATGGTTACCAATCCATCACAACCACCTGCATTCTACTGCTGTTCTTCAGCTGCCTGTATCCAGATGTCTGATTTCAAAAGTGGAGAATTGGAAAAGGGGGTTTTAGGTGTTTTTTTTCTGTCCTCAATGGTCGGTTGGTGACATTTTATAATTGAGCATTTGCCCACCAGTAAGGGGGGGGTTGTTTTTTTAATTTTTTTTAATTGCCCACCTGTTAGTTAACCGCATTAGGCTTCGCATTGCGACTTAAGGGTTGATGTTGAAATATACCATTGCATGTTTTCTACATTTTGTCAACTGTTCATACTTGCACACAATAGTCTACTTTTCCAAAGGATGGAACTGGTTTTTATGTGGGCTGAGATTTCTGCTTGTGTTTGCACATAGGACTTTGGTGTATAGTCTCATTCGAAAGACCTTTGGGGAGTGGAGTCAGCACTGAAGTGAACTCCAGAGGGAAAATCCCTGGAACTGGCATCGTCTCCTCTCATCAGTGGTGGCTGTAACACCTGCAGTCACATCACACACAGTCTGAACTCTCTTCAGTCAGCCCTAGGCTGCACTGCAGTGCCCAAAGAGTGGTGAGGCAGTGTATGTGTGTGGGATGTTTTTTTTTTAATATGTATTTTTTTTTAATATTGCCCACCACCTGTAGCCATGGCAGATATCTCTACAGGAAATTTGGGCTGTTCCCCCTGGGAACAAAAATGTACACAGGGACTGGATGTAGAAAGAACAGATAGGCTTCAAAAATAGACATCTGAATACAGATATTCATAATACAGACATCTGAATACAGGCTTCTGAAATACAGCCACCTGAATACAGGCTTCTAAAATAGACATCCCAAATACATATACAATAATCAGACATAAAATTATTTTTTTAAAATAAAGTATAGACATGAAATGGGCGTACAAATGAATACAGGCTTCTAAAATACAGCCATCCCAAAAATAAAAGCAAGTAGAGCATAAAGTAGGGTGTACAAACATGAAAAAAACTTGTTCAATTGGCTAAAATACATGTAACTGCAGAAATTGAAAATGCTGGTATTACTAAACGCATGTAATTTCTGGCATCATGCATAAAATCTCAGAAATACACCATCTACAACAGGTATGAATAAAGGATAAGGCAAAAAAAAAAAGTCAACACAACAATAAATAGGCATACAGACATTCCAAACGGACATGTTTGAACCACCACCTAGATGCTGGATTGAGGTCCTCCCATTAGCATTACATATATTTGCACAATATCAATATAGACATTTTAAAGCCACAACATCAAAGTAGAAATGTGCAATTCCTCTAGTAAAAGGCAAGTTCACCTGCTAACAAAGTGGGAGGTTCAGGGTTCGATTCTCGGCCTTGCCCTTCCCAATTTGACGAGAAAATCGAATAATATCTAAGTCCTTGAATGCAATTACAATTGAGGCCCTGTGCGCAAATGCATACAGAACATCTCGTGTGCTCTCAATCAACCCACTCCACCTTCTAAAAGACGAGGCCAATTTTGAGTCCGTAGGGATGATAAACTTTATTACTTGGATGCTTATATACACACTGTTCCTTCATTCTGCTACCTAAAATGAGGGGTAGGTGTGTGTGGATAATGCGTAAAATACTGCCGTTGGTAAATCTTGGAGCTCTAGCTGAGGATTAAGCAAATGGAGAACAGTGATCTATATTACATGAGCAGACGGTGGAATTCAGGCAGGGATATAGGACATAGGAAACCATGTGGATAGGTGTGGGAATAGCGCCTTGCCTAGTAAGTGAAATAGTTTGGGTTGGAGTGTGCAGTAGTTCGTACCGTTTGGACCCAAAACTTTTTACCCCATCCATTAGACCCTGAGTGGTGGTCTGGATGCTAGTCTTTTGGATGAGAGATAAACTGAGGCCGTTGTGTTACATATCATTATTTAGCGCAGTTAAAGAACCCACGGCAACGAGGGGGTTGACCCTGACAAAATCTGTAGAAAAAAGCCACTCTGACAGGGAAACAAATGCAGTTGCATGCTGGAAGAAAAAAAGGGTAGGCGCTGCACATGGGAACGCACTCTCCCCAGGGAGTGCAGCCTAAATTCACGCTGAAAAATCTGCTGTGACATAGAGGTACAAAAAACTATCTGCATGATTTAGTTGGTAGGAACCCTTGTGCGAATGCGCTAAACGTCTTGCGCATGTTAAATCCTATTAGCTATTCGTAAGAGTAGGCCATCATGCGCTGGTGGGAACAGATAAGATTAACAAAACTGCATACACATGGGAACTAGATGAAAAAAGCACACAATGCTTGTTACATTATCCTCGATATACAAATAAATAATGATATAAAACAGAAAATACCGTCGAGTACAAACCCCTAAAATGCATCCAAGATACAGACATCTTGTTGCGGTAAGGCAGCTAAAATGCAGACATTGGAAACGTGTGTGTACACAAGATGCCTGAATACAGACGTTTCAAATGCATAAGGATTCTGACATAAAAACCCTACAGACGTGTTGGAGATGAAAAACACTGACAATTTCAGATGCCTGTGAAGTAATATTCCATATGCACTTTTAAATTTAGATGTAAAAATGTATCCCAAATACATCTGAAAAGGATTTTAGATATCTAATACACACAATGCTAGCATGTGAACCAAATCATCAGATTTAAAAAAGAGAAAACATGTAACACATCTTGGAAAGTAATGCTTGTGAAATGCAAACCTGATGATTATGTTACAGACAGCTAGACTTGTAAGATGGACCATGTACGAACTATTATTCACATGCTGAATAAAGCGTCACTGTATACTCTATAGCAGACCCCTTCACACACTGAACATGTCTGAATAACGTAATGGACATCTACACCTGCTGAATAACATGTCTGACTTACGGATTACACACACACACACACACACACACACACACTACACACAAACAACACACACACACCAAGTCTACATACATACATAACACACTGAATAACATGTCTACAAACTCTATATAACGACTCGCCAAACCGAACTAGACTGCGTTTTAAAACGCTATAAAAAATTATTATTCAGTGTAAGACTATAAACCGAGGCCTGTGTGCGAACCCACTCAGAACATCTTGCTCACATGTAAAATCCTGTTCTGCTTTTCGAAAGAGTAGGTCATTTTGTGCCGGTGGGAACAGATGACGAGATTTACAAAACTGCATACACACGGTAAGTGGATGAAAAAAAACATATGAGTGCTTATTCCATAATCCTTGAACTAAAAGGGAAAAAAATAAAAGAAACAGGGGACTGAATAACGCACCTAAAAACATATAAAGACAGGACTGACTAGTCTAAACACATTCTACAGGCCTAGTGGGTATTCTGCCTGGAAAACGGCCAGCATTCACCATAGCTCATTAAGTTCATGCGGGAATATTTTAAATTTGCTGAAATAAAGGCAAGAGAAATGGCTGGTTAGGCAGAAATCTAGCATAAGGGAGAAAGATGGGTGTCCGAAATAACATTTCTAGCACACTACTTCGAGGAAGCTGGGATGCTGTTTGTAGTGAAAGAAACCCCAGCATGGAAAGAAAATGGAGACTAGGATACTCTTGATGAAAAATGTCTGTAAACTGTGGTTTGGCCATAGATGTATCAATTCGTCCTAATCGGAAATCTCCGCTGTACGTTAATTTAATCACAACAACAACAAAATGTATCGATAAGTAAACTTTGAAAGAACTTCTCGGGCAGATTTTGCTTCAAACTTGCCTAAAAGATTTTTTTTTTTTTTAAGTAAGTAGCCTAGAAAAATCGTAACTGATTAACAAAATTTAAACTATTTTCTGCCCCTATGTAACGATAGTCTTACAGTGGAGTGCCCACACTTGACGCAAAATTTTCAATTTCATTTAGACTTTTCTTAGCATCAAAATAGCCAAAATTGATCAGTCACTTGAACTACATCAACCTCATTTACTTCAGGGACGAAAAATTGTTATTTTCATTATTTGAGAAAGTAAAGAAACCAGGGCCCAGCATATAAAAACGGTGATAAAAAACAAAAAAATACAAACATCGTGATCAACTATACGATAACACACAAACACACCGAACATTTTACGCACATGTTAAAACCGTTTACGCAACAATGTTTATAACAGTGATTCCCTATAGGAAGGAATGCCATTATCGTCGATGTAAAAGGAAAAATAAAGAACAATAGTGTCCACTGCATTGGTGACAGAGGGCACAGTAATCTATTGTGCCTATTTTTTTTTTTTTGTTCGGTTTTTACCTGACCTCACCTCTTCTCTCCCTGTGAATGCCTCTACTTTGCATGTCAGTATAGTATTATGGGAGTTCTCAGTATTCCCTCAAGTCATGTTCATGATGATCAATAAGTCAACTAGTGATCTACGACCTCAAACACTCGCCTGTTTCCAAAAAGGGAGAGGCGCGAGGGTGTCGTGCAGTATACACTAGTGTGTACCCACCGCACCAGATGGACAACAGGAGAAATAAAAATACAGGCAGCAAAAAAAGTCAGACAAATAGAGGAGAACTGAGGGAACATAGAGCTGACCCCATGTTTATGTGTTTGCTAGTGGGTGCGTAACACGCTATTGCCACGAAAACTTGCACACAAGGTTTTGGTTCAGTAAGATAAATTTATAATTAACATTAGTGAACTTTAGCGCTAGAATAGTATTTTACCTAGGCATTGTCTACAGCGATGTTAATTTTTTATACATAGAATATGTTTATTACACCTTCTGTTCCTGCCCTTTGTATTTATGATTTTGACGTCATTTTTTTTTTTCAAATTGTAGAGGGGGTGTTTGAGAAATACTTGCTTTTTCAACATCGTAAAACTGTTTATACATTTGTACATTAATAATTTGTATCATAGCTTAAAATGTGCTTTCTGCCACTGTGCAAAATTTTATGACAATATCTTTAGTGGAACTCGATATAGAATAGATATATAGATGTTCACATCAAATCATTTTTAAATGCAAGTGAACATCAAAGTTTGTTTTGCCGTTTAGGTGGCCTTGCGCCCACTCCATGCATAATTATGTTGTTGTGGCTTTTGTTCATATCAATTTTTGTTCCAGCAAAGAAACAGTTGATAAATGTGAAAGTATCTTTACTGGTGTCTGACTCGAACAACTCTTGTGAATTGTTTATTTGAAAGTGTTTAGTTTTCTTGCGATTGTGCCTTGGTTTAGCTATTTGTTCAACTTTGAATCATTTTGAGCTCTCTTCTGAAATGTGGTTGCAGCAAAATTGGGAAAAGTGCTAAGTTATTTGATTTGTTAGAGTAGCAACTGTAGGGTGAAAGAGTATTATCGTTTCATCTGAACATGAATATTATTGTTTCCTCTGAACATGATTATTATGGTTTTATCTGATTTTTGTCACATACCCACCGACACACAATATCTTTCTATTCTGATAAGTGAAACAGGTTTCAGCATGTGCACGATGTGTTCTCAGTTCATAGTGTCATCTTTTTAAAATTTTGTTTCAACATTAATGGAATAAGCAGATCTGCTGGGTTGGTTTTTGTTTGTTTGTTTTTTACATCAAGTCCCCTTTGTGTACATGCAGTTTTATAAATTTTGTCATCTTCAAATTTTCTGAAAAGCGGAACAGATATTAAACGTGTGCGCAAGATATATGCATATGTATAAGCAGGAAAGTGGTACCATGTATCTGTACATGCATGTTTGTGTGTGTGTTAAAGTGCTACTAGGTGTCTTTTTGTATCTACTTATTTAATCTTTTTTTTCGAGGATAATGGAATAAGCACTCATGCGCTCTTTTAACATCCCCAGGTTATTCAGTTTTGTCAATTTTGTCATCTGTTCCTACCGGCACTCAATGGCCTACTCATCCAAAGAGTGGAACAGGTTTTTAACATGTGCGCATGTTCATAGCATGTTGGTTGTTAGTCTGTGATGTGTGTGGTGTGTGGGTGTGTGTGAGCCATCCTTTAACGACTGCAGATTTCTGGATTCCTCTACAGACTAGAGGTCAAATTGTAAACACACACTTTAAAAACCAAGTAGGCCATCAAAGGAAAAAGAGGGGGGGGGGGACAAAACAGAGAGTGCAGTAAGACATGGAGGGAAGGACAGACAGGAGAAAGACAGAACCAGAGAGAAAGGGATGAAAGAGAGGACAGACAGACAGGAGAAAGAGAGGACAGACAGACAGAGAAGGAGGACAGACAGACAGGGGAAAGAGGGACAGACAGACGAGAAGAGAGGGACAGACAGGAGAAAGAGAGGGACAGACAGGAGAAAGAGAGGACAGACAGACAAGGGCAGACAGGAGAAAGAGAGGGACAGACAGACAGGAGAAGAACACAGGAGGGAGGAGGGGTGGAGATAAGGAAAAGTCTGACAGAAAAAGCGCGCAGGTCCACACATAAACACTGATGAAACAAACAGTTTATTTCTGTCAGCAGCAGTTTATTTTTTTCATCACAAAATCTTGTGTAAAAACAATAACATTGTGAATAAAGAAAACCCAAGTCTATTTTCATTATCAGCAAAGCACTCATGCAATAACATTACGAATGAAAAAACCCTGTTAGTAAAAACAAAAGAAAAAATAATAACGGTGATAAAATAAGAATCAAAGATAAACAATGTCACTCTGTTTAGGTCTTCATGCAGTTCTCAATCATAACAGACACATAAAAATTCCCCTAAAAAAAAAAAAGAGAGTTCTTGACAACTGGCAAAAAGAATTTCAGAAGTCAATTTGTCTGGACTATGTACCTACGAAGCTGACCAATAAAAAAATAAAAAAAAGTCCCTCTCCTTCCTTCCTTCCTTCCTCACTGTCACACTCCGTCACTGACACTGACAGACTGGAGGAGGACGTCACAGCGCCTTGCTCTGTCAACAGACAACAAAGCAGAGTCAGCACACAGGCACTCACATCCCCATCACAACACCCCTCCCCATCTCCCTCCCAGCTAATAAATTCCATGATTATTATTATATTTATTATTATTATTATATTATTATATTATTAATCTCCCCCAAACATACACACCCACACACCAAAGACAACAACTCCTTTCACTTCCCTGCATGGAGAAAGAAGCATACAATGATAACGCACAATAGCTCACTTCACTCATTTCAAAACGAATACATCACTTACCAATGCACACTTCACTAATTCCAAAACGAACGTCACTACAATCACAGTCACAAACTGCCGTTTTGCCAACCCCCCAGATGGCCTCTGTGTTGGGTTTGTAAAAACATCCACAACAATACTGATTATTTTAATGAAAGTGAGGATCATAAGCATGCTGTTTGGTGCAGAGAAAATACCCACTTACTTCATCTTTCAGTGACAAAAAATACCTCGTTTTTGCAGAGTTCTGAATTCATACATACTGATAAAATGTGATCAGAATAAATTTATAACATCATCACAATTCAAACACACTGATGATCTATTCACTTTTAACATGATCTATGCCACTTAAAAATTCACAACTGTTGAAAACCATACATAAATCAACATTAACTACGACAATACTTAACTTCAATGGGCAGTCAATGGCTCCCATGTCTTCAACTGTCGTGGTGCTCTACCTACCCTGTGAACACACACACAAAAATTAACATGTACTCATCCAATCTTTCCTACTCCTCCTCCCCATTTTCCATTCTCTCCCACCCCTTCTGCAACAGTCTGATAATCATCACCTTTTGACAACATCTTGAAATGCGCCAACGCCACAGAAAGTCCTGCCCTGTCTGAGCAGTATCACACTGTACACAGGACCTAGGTTGTAAGAATCACACATTGTACAAACTATTTTTTCTTTTTCAAAGTCCTTTTTTTATTCCCCAGTAAAATTTCAAAGGTAACTACAACATCTGAATTTTAGTCAAACTGAGAAGACACTTGTATCAACACTTTTCCTATTCAATGAACACAACAGACACTCCAGCACAAAGCACACACAAAAGACGACTTACATCCAAGATCTTCAGCAGTCGATGTCCACCAGCCCAAGGTCTGTGCACCACACAAGCCCAGTTCTGCAACACAAACAGTCAACAGTTACACTGGGCACAACACAGCCCCCCCCAAAAAAAAAACAACAACAAAAAAACAAAAAAAAAACCCACAAAAATCCCCAGAATAAAACAAACAAAACACACTCATAGGAAAATACTTACATGAAAATTCTCGGCAATCTTTGCGTGCCACCACCATCCCCAGTCCTAAAACAGATCAACAGTCTTTGTTAAAACTGTCCATATCCATCCCCCCAAAAAAACAACAACAACAACAACCCACCCAATAAAACAAAACAACCACAAACAACAAAACAAAACACACGCATAGGAAGAATACTTACATGAAAAATCCTCAGCAATCTTTGCGCCACATCATCCCCAGGCCTAAAACACAGAAACAGTCTCTGTTAAACTATCCAAAGTACAATACAAATCAGTACAATATAACAGTACAATACAACACAGTACAATAAATAATCTATATAAATAATCTATAGTACAACAACACAATACTAACCTGCATAGCAAATTGCCGTTCCCCAAGTCCACTGTGCTCTCTCTGTCTGTTATCTGTCCGTCTCTCTGCAGTCTTCCTTCCTTCCTTCAGCTGTGCTGATGCCTGCCAGCCCTGTGACAGACAGACAGACAGTCAGCACACAGCACTCACACCCCCAAAGACAGCCAGCTCCTTTCAAGTCCCTGCCCTGCCTGCATGGAGAAAGAGGCCAAGTACTGAGGGAATGACCACCACCACCTTCAGACCTGTAACACAAACAGCAAATAGTATTTATACTGCCGCCCCGCCCCCCCCCCCCCCCCACACACACACAGAAAGAATACTTACATAAAAAAATTCTTGGCAGTGTCCATGCACCACCCCCACATCACCACACCACAACCCTCAGGCCTAAAACAGAGAAACAGTCGTGGTTAATTGTCCACAATAACATCCCCCTCCCCCTCAACACACACAGGAAGAATACTTACATAAAAAAATTCTTGGCAGTTTCAGTGCCCCACCTGCCATCACCACCACCACCTCAAACCTGAAACATACAAACAGTCTGTAACACTGTCTACAAAATCAACCCCCCCCCCAAAAAAACAACAACCAAAAAAAACCCCAAACAACCCAAAGACATACACACAGAAAGAATACTTACATAAAAAAATTCTTGGCATCTTGGCAGTTTCTTTACAGCAGCACACACCCCAGGCCTGAAACATACAAACAGTCTCTGAAACACTGTCTACACCCCCCTCCCCTCCTTAGCCCCCCCCCCCCCCCCCCCGAAAAAAATACTTACATAAAAAATGATCTGTAGTTTCTGTGCACTGTCATCCCCCCAGGCCTGAAACACAGAAAAAACAAACATTGTTAGAAACAATCTCTGGGGAACTTTCAACACCCCCCCCCCCCCCCCCCCTCCGAAAAAAACAACAACCCAACACGCACAGACACACTGACAGACAGAAAACTGACCTGACAAATACAACACAGTACAATACAACACAACACATTGCAATACAATACAACACAGTGCAATATAATACAAAACAGTACAATACATCGCAATACAACACAACACTCTAAAGTACAACACAACACACAATACCAACCTGCATAGCAAATTGCCATTCCCCAAGTCCACTGTGCTCTCTCTCTCTCTGTCCATCTCTCTGCAGTCTTCCTTCCTTCCTTCCTTCAGCTGTGCTGATGCCTGCCAGCCCTGTGACAGACAGACAGACAGTCAGCACACAGCACTCACACCCCAAAGACAGCCAGCTCCTTTCAGGTCCCTGCCCTGCCTGCGTGGAGAAAGAGGCCAAGTACAGAGGGAATGACCACCACCACCTTCAGGTCTGTAACACAAACAACAAATATTATTTATACTGCCCCCCCCCCCCCACACACACACAGAAAGAATACTTACATAAAAAAATTCTTGACAGTGTCCATGCACCACCCCCACATCACCACACCACAACCCTCAGGCCTAAAACAGAGAAACAGTCGTTACATTGTCCACAATAACCCCCCCCCCTCCCCCTCAACACACACAGGAAGAATACTTACATTAAAAAATTCTTGGCAGTTTCACTGCCCCACCAGCCATCACCACCCTGAAACATACAAACAGTCTGTAACACTGTCTACAAAATCACCCCCCCAAAAAAAAACCCAAAAAAACCCAAACAAACCCAAAGACATACACACAGAAAGAATACTTACATAAAAATTCTGGCATCTTGGCAGTTTCTGTACAGCAGCACACACCCCAGGCCTGAAACATACAAACAGTCTCTGAAACACTGTCTACAAAATCCCCCCCCCCTACCCAACCCCCCCCCCCCCCCCCCCGAAAAAATACTTAAATAAAAAATTATCTGTAGTTTCTGTGCACCTGTCATCCCCCCACAGGCCTGAAACAAAGAAAAAAACAAACATTTGTTAGAAACAATCTCTGGGAAACTTTCAACACCCCCCCCCCCCCCCACAAAAAACCCCAACCCAAACAGGCACAGACAGACTGACAGACAGAAAACTGACCTGAACACATTGTGGGCAGGTTCCAAGTACCAGCACCACACCTGTCAACACAAACAGTAAACACTGTAAACAACAGTACTGCTCACAACTGCACCTCCCCCCCCTTACAACACACACACACACATCAAATAAAAGTGGATGCAGCAAGACATGAAATGAAATAAAAGGTTGATCACACACAACACTTGCAATTTTAAGCACAATGACTACAGGACAAAAACAAAGACATAAACACACACACAAAAACTTACACAGAGATGAAACACACACTACACAAGAAAGAAGGTGGCAGGGTGGTTAAGACGCCTGCCGTCACATAAAACGTGAGATTCTGGGTTCAGTTCTTAGCATTGCCTTTTCTCCGAGTTTAACGAAAAATCAAACTAAAAGTCAGTCTTTCGGATGAGACTACAAACACACACACATACACACACACACACAAACACATACACACACACACCTGTACAATACTTAACTGAATCAGACGACACCATCAGCCAGTGTCCTCTGTCTTTTCCTGGGGAATCAACCTTGAAACACACCAAAATCAACATGTTGATATGTAACAACGGTATCATAATGCGTGTGCGGACATACAGGGAACGGATAGCCTAGTGGTTAGAACATTGCACTTGCAATTTGACTGCCTGAGCTTGATTCCTGTTCGAGGGGATATTTCCCCTGGAGTTAACATCAGTGCTGACTCCACTCTCCCTTAAAGTCCATTGGATGAGACTATAAACCGAGGCCCCATGTGCGAACTCGCACAGAATATCTTGTGCACACGTTAAATCCTGTTCCGCTTTTTGTAAGAGTAGGCCATTGTGTGCCGGTGGGAACAGATGACAAGGTTTACAAAAACTGCATACACACAGGGACTGGATGTAAAAAAGCACATGAGTGCTTATTCCATTATCCTTGATATAAAAGAATGATATAAAAGAATTTTTAAAAAAAACAAAAAAACACACCCACACACACTCGCACACAGAACACTGAACCCTGATAGAATCCCATCCTGGAACAGCAGCCCTGTAACACAGAAATCCCCATGTCAATACAGCACCTACACAATGCAACAAACACACAACCACCACCACCACCACCACCACCACACCACCACCACCATCACCACCACCACCAACACCATCACCACCACCACCATCGTTACCACACATGTACACCACCACCATCACTACACACACCATCACACACACGCGCACGCATGCATACACCACACACAACCCCCCCCACCCCCTTCCCCCCCCCCCCTCCATCCCACCCCTTCCCCCCTCCTCCCACCCCTTCCCCCTCCTCCCACCCCTTCCCCCCCTCCCCTTCCCCCCCTCCTCCCTCCCCTTCCCTCCCTCCCCTTCCCTGCCCCCCCCCCCTCCCCATTTTTCTCAATAGAAAAGAATACATAAAAATAAAATAAATAAATAAATAGCTGAATCCTGTGGACAGTACAGATCACTATAAACCAGGATGGGAAGCCTGGTGGTTAGAGTGATGCATATCGTGTTCATTATCTGCTGACCTGGGTTCGAATCTTGTTCAAGAGGATTTTTCCTGTGGAGTTAACATCAGTGCTGACTCCACTCCCCCCAAAGTCCTTTGGATGAGACTATAAACTGAGGCCCCTTGTACTTAAAACATCTTGCACACATATTAAAACTTGCCCCACTTTTCGGAGGAGTAGGCCATTGTGTGCCAGGGGGAACAGATGACAAAAACCCCAAATGAGTACTTATTTCCTTATCCTTGAAACAAAAGAATAAAATAAAATATTACAAATCTCTATCAAAACTACACACCACTGCTATCAATATTACACATCACTACTATCAATATTACACATCACTACTATCAATATTACACATCACTACTATCAATATTACACATCACTACTATCAATATTACAAATCACAACTATCAATATTACACATCACTAACTGACATTCTGTCTCGTCTGCAGCAGACAGCCTGTATTTCCAAACACCTGATTCAAACGACTCACCGTCGCTCTTTCTCTATCTCTGTGTTTCCAAACACCTGATTCAAACGACTCACCGTTGGCTGTCACACTTTCTCTGTTTCTGTGTTTCCAAACACCTGATTCAAACGACTCACCATTGGCTGTCACACTTTCTCTGTTTGTGGTCCATTGATCTGGTATGACCTTCTTCTCTCCCATCACCCCAAACCTACTGATGACACTTTTCAAACCAGGATCTGCTGATTTCAAACCTCAGCTTTTTCCTTCTGTTTTCCTCTGATCATCTGTCCCTGCCTTCAACAGCTGAAATTCCCTATCACCCGCTAAAGTGTATTGTCTTCACATTGTTGTGTGTGTGTGTGTGTGTGTGTGCCTAAATTTGAATTTGTTAAAACTCTTTGTGATCAGTTGCAAGTGTATAGGCTGAATCCAAGCATTTTGGGGTTTGATTTTTTTTTAAACAAGATATAGTGTTATATAAATTCCATATATTATAATATTATTCGCCTGCCAAAAAGTAAACTGTGAGGTTCTGGGTTCGATTCCCAGCCTCGCCCTTTCTTCCCAGTTTGACAAAAATTTTAACTGAATGTCAAAGTCATTCGGATGAGACTATAAACCGAGGCCCCATGTGCCAACGCACGCAGAACATCTTGTGCACACGTTAAAACCCTGTTCCGCCTTTCAGAAGAGCAGGCCATCGTGTGCTGGTAGGAGCGGATGACAAAATGATAAAAAACCAGCATGCACACGTGTCGTGTTTAGACACAGTCCCCGAGAAAAAATCAGGGAGTTGAAGTCCCCAGGATGGTTCGGGTCTGTGTATGGCAATGTTCTGGTGGCTCATGCGACGTTACTGGAACCATTTGTATCAGCGACTGCCTTTCCAATGACAATTCCAGTGGTGTGGAGAGAGGGGGTCTGCTGCATGGGTAACAGCTTGCCCTCCATACTTATTTACCCAGGCTTTGCACTCTTAAAGACTAGCAACTCCATAGTCTTCCGAGACTGATGGGTGCCTACTACTACTATTATTATCATATTATCATTATTATTATTATCATCCCCAGTTGCGCGGTTCCCGGAATATTCCAGAAATACAGGGTCTAGCCTGTTCGTGGCTCCCAGAATATTCTGGGATGACATAGGTGGTTGTAATTGAAGGCTCACTTTCGCTTTCAAAGTCACCCAATGAAACGCCGTTCAACAGTCACAAGCAACAAAGATTTTGATCAGGGCCTTTTTTTTTTTTTTTTTTTTTAATTCCGGACCAGTCGCGATTGTCTGGAAGAAAAATGGCGGCCAAACGTTTGCACAAGAATTACTTGAAGTGTTTTGCAAGTTTTTTGACAATATTGACCGCGAGGATGAGTTTTAATGGCTGGATCTGGTTGAGTTAAACAATGACTGAGACAACGAGGTAAGGTTGTAAAATATTTATGAAAAACTTGGGAAAAATTTATTGAGATCGGACCGAATCGAGCTGTGATAAGTTTTGCTGGATGCACTTCTTAGCTACTCAGCGATTTCGACATCATGCATTGTTTTACTTTATTTTGAGGCAACAAGGCTTCGAAATAACTGTTGTTAAGTCATTTTGATATGCTGCCGAGTACTTTGCATCACACTAAATCAAGCGATTGTGATATTTTTATCATAGAACGCCACCACTTTGCACAAAATGAGTGTTGACCACTATGATTGCAATGGCATCGATCATTTCACTGGACTTAGATGACAGATAAAGCTACACAAGCTCCTTATTTTTTCTAATGTCAAGCGATAGTATTTCCCAAATGACGACATTTTTTAACTGCAACAACATTGCATATTGTGTTAAAATCAATCAGGGGTTCTGATGTCGTACACGATTGGTTGTGCATGTGCAATTGTCAAAATTTATTTATATTTTAATTAACATAAACACTACATGCTGCTGTAAAATTTCGCTCATTTAAAAGCTCGTTATCTAAGCTTTCCAGTGATTTACAGCTTTACACACATGGTTCAGTTTTCCATATAATATCACTATCGAGGGTTGTCTGACCCCACCCTGCTTCCAAACAACACTGGCCGATGTTAATCCACCAGCAGCACTGAGTACTGCTGCCCTTAGTTCAGCGCCAGCAGGGTTTCTATAGCAACACTACAGATCCCACAGAAAACTGCACACTGCACAACAGCAGGGTTTCTATAGCAATACTACAGATCCCACAGAAAACTGCACACTGCACAACAGCAGGGTTTCTATAGCAATATCTACAGATCCCACAGAAAACTGCACACTGCACAACAGCAGGGTTTCTACAGCAATACTACAGATCCCACAGAAAACTGCACACTGCACAACAGCAGGGTTTCTACATCAATACTACAGATCCCACAGAAAACTGCACACTGTACAACACAAGCTGAACATCAGCTCCGCATGTACATGATATCTGAAATAGAGATTCAACATCTACATCAAAATAAAATTGTCAACATTAGTCTGGCCCCTCCCCTTCCACCCATCCAGCATGGGAGGCCCTACCAGGAGCCGAGTTAGGCTCCCGCTGGCCTGGCTGGAAGGATCATTGGGGCACACAAGCTAACCCCACCACGTCAAGGCGAAGACACTAGGGTGTTTTTTTTCTTTTTTTCTTTTTTTGTTGTTAAGTTTTTAATAATTTTTTTTGGTTTTTTTTTTTTAAAAAAGCACTTTTGAGATTTTTTTGTTTTTTTTTTTCTTTTTTTAAATATTTTTTTTCTTTTTATATATTTTTTTCTTTTTTTCATATATCTTATCATTTTTTTTCTTTTTTTTAGATTATTATTTTTTTGTTTTTTTTTTGTTTTTTGCTTTTCTTTTGATTTTTTTTGTTTTTTTTCCTTTTTGTTTTTCCTCTTTCACACATTTGCAAACATCTCTCTCTCTCTCTCCCCCCCCCTCCTCAAAATCCATGTCTTTCAAATACAAAGTCATCAAGTCAATGACTTATGAATACCAGTATTCTCTCTTTCCAATGCAAAGTCATGGGTTGAATGAATTATAAGTACTAGTATATCACATGTATACCAGTATTTTGGATGAAAAGATAAACCAAGGTGTGGCATACACATTCAGCACACGTAAAAGAACCCACAGCAACATGCGACACTTGGTTTATCACAGTATATCAACCTTTCGGTTGTGACAGTAAACAAAGTCCTGTGTAGTCAGCACACATAAAAGAACCCATAGCAACAAGATGGACAGCCCTGGCAAAATCTGTAGAAAAACGCCCCTCTGATAGGGACACAATTACTTTTTTTTCTATAGTCTAGCCCTGCTCTTGTGACAATGCTCTCTCCCCTGGGAGAGCAGCCCACATTTCAAGAGCATCAACAAAATACAGGAATATCCCAAAGTCAAAAGCAGCCACCTTCTGATGGACAACAATGATCACAAACTCAAAATTTCACAATATGTGAATCTCGAGCTCTTGCCGATGAATGCCCCCCCCCCCCCCCCCCCAAAAAAAAAAAAAACCCAAAAAAACAAACAAAAAAACCAAAAAACAAAACCCCAATGCAATAAACAAAAAAACCCAGAAATGTTACAGGTCGACCCTAAAGTTACTTCCCCTTGCAGATAACATCACTACTCAGGGGGCAGATGGTTCAGTGGTCACATCACCAAACTCAGGACAATGGGAGAGGCAGGTTCGAGACTGTCCCCCAACTGGCATTGAACTACAGGTGCTACCCTCATTGACAGACTGCTGAACCAAAGCTGTTTTATTATCAGTTCATCCTCATGACAACTGCTGACACAAAGCTGTTTCTTTAATTAATACAGTCTACCTCATTGACAGACTGCTGGCTGATCCTGCTTTGTCTACTGAAGGACAGTGTAGTCACTGCTCTGTGCTAAGGTCTACAGACCACAGGATTACATTCCCAGACAAATCTGACATCATGATACACAGACAACAGGTGATTAAGCCTTGTTCCCCTCAGGTCACACACTGTTCAATTACTGTGAAACGTGTGTCAAAGGGAGTAAATTTTACAACTTTCAATAGTCACTACACAAAATAACTGATTAGATATATTTTTTACTTCTTTTACTGCAAGAAGTGTTATTTCCTGCATTTTACAAGAAAAGAAAAAAATAAAATAAAATAAAAAAAAAATAAAAAAAAGAATCATGACAAATTTTTTTTTGCTATCGGTATGGCAATAATGATCTCTTCTATCAAATTTGTAAACAACAGCATCTAGGTAACTCTGCCCCATCTGCTTGATCAGTGTGAACACTATTCCAATGGAAAAAGCATTAATTTAAATCTGCTCTACAGGCATCCAAATCCTCTCTCAACAGCCCTCCTAACCATTATCTATAACAAGATGTATTTAGCAAACTATAAACATTCATAATTTGCTTAAAACCATACTGATTTGGACACATTAGAGTGCAGACAACATGGCAGCATCTTATTAATTTTTTTAATTCATTTTATTCTTTTATATCGAGGATAATGGAATACACACTCATAGGCTTTTTTTCATTCAGTCCCAGTGTGGATGTAGTTCTTGTAAATATTGTCATCTGTTCCCACTGGGACACAATGGCCTACTCTTACGAAAAGCGGAACAGGATTTAACCTGTGTGCAAGATGTTCATAGTGATGGTACAGGGCCACTAGATCAGTCAGTCACACAGATCTCCTACATCCTCTTACATGAACAAAGGCTGTCAGATTTAGGAGGCCACAGAAACTACAGACTCCCTGAACTACATGGACACAGAAATCTGGTATCATCATACAGCATTACTCGTCACTGATGCATCGTTATTATCATCATTACTATCATTTATCATTCTTTTATTTCAAGAATAATGGAATAAGGCTCATGTTTTTTTTTAACATCCACTCTCTATGTGCATGTGGTTTTGTAAATGTAGTCCTCTGTTCCCACCAGCATACAATGGCCTACTCATCAGAATAATGGAACAGGTTTTAAAGTGCGCACAAGATGTTTGAATTGTGTTCGCACACATGACCTGGGTTTATAGTCTCATCTGAAGGTGTGTGTGTGTGTGTGTGTGTGTGTGTGTGTGTGTGTGTGTGTGTGTGTGTGTGTGGTGGTGTGTGTGGTGTGTGTGTGTGTGGTGTGAGGGAGTGTGTGTGTGTGTGTGTGGTGTGTGTGTGTGTGGTGAGTGGTGTGTGTGTGTGTGTGAGTGGTGAGTGTGGTGTGTGGTGTGTGTGTGTGTGTGTAAATCTAAAATCTGTAAATCTTTTGTGAATGGTTGCACAAGAGTGAATGCTTTAAATGCAAGCGCTTTGATCAGTTTGCTTTACAAGATTCAGCGCTTTACAAATTCCATACATTATTATTTTATCATTCAACATGAGATACAAGGTTTTGGTGGTGGCAAACCCTACAGACCTAAGCAGCTATATCAGCAGAGAAATCTACATCATATGCATAACATTATTAACAACGGTCACTGTTTCAAGGTTTAGGTGGTGGTGGCAAACACTACAGACCAGCATATAGCAATAAAATAGCACATATAGCTTTTAAGGTTAGGTGTCAACATACTCATCACAAGTCGTCATCAACTTAGTCGTCATGTTCAGAAAGTCAGTAAACACAACAAACCCACCTAGCTTTTACCCAGGAATCTGACCATCATGATACAAGAAAAGTTGGGCCCTGACTCGAGGTTTAGGAGGTAGCAAACACACAGACTCACTGAACTACATAAACAGAGAACTCAGACACAATCACACATGTATACATAGTTGGTCACTGAGTCAAGGTTTAGGAGGTGGTCAATTCTACACTCACTGAACCCACACACACACACAACTCCAACACAATCACACATAACTAGTTGCTTACTCTGACACAATCACACATAACTAGTTGCTTACTCTGATCACAATCACACATAACAGTTGCTTACTCTGACACAATCACACATACTAGTTGCTTACTCTGACACAATCAACATACTAGTGCTAACCTGACACATCACACATACTAGTTGCTTACTCTTCACAATCACACATACAATCTCATCCACACATCACCCCAAAGTTGGTCACTGCTACAAGCACAGGTGGTGGCTAAAACTACAGACCACTGTTCCCTTCCATCACAAAAATCTCATCCTCCTCACACTGCTCACTGACTCGCACAGACAGTGCTAAAGACTACAGACATGAACTACAGCAACAAAAAAGCTGTTTTTGTAACTTATCTCAATACTCATAAATAACTATGATAAGATAGCAATAATAACAAAAAAAAATTTTATAATGCCTAATCTCATGAACACTAAAGCCTGAGGTGTTTTTTACAATAAGAAATGTTAGATAAAGGAAGAGAAAAAAAAAGAGATTCAAATGAATGTGTTTACACAACACACACACACACACCACACCACACACACACACGACACACACACACACAAGAATGAAAAGCCAAACACAGCACTGGCAACTAACACTGGCTGCTTAGGAGAGGGAAACAGGAGATTTGAAAGAAGACTGAAGGACAGAAGAGAAGAGGCAGGAGGAATGCAGAAAGACAGGGGGCGTTGGGGGAAGAAGAAGAGGCCTGGAAAGAGAAAGGCACTGGCCATGGGATTCAGTTCTGCTGTCAGAAGGAATTTTCCAGAAAGGAGAAAGCTGTGGAGACAGAGACTAGCACTGGAGGAACTCTTCCCAACCAGGCTGCATGAGTCAGGTTTTCAAATCCAACCTCAAGACACACTTATTTCCCACCTAGAATCTTCCCCTGTAGTTAAACCTCTTCTCTGTCCCTACTGTCAACATACATCTCCATCTCTATCACCTAGCCCAAGTGCATTGTGTGAGTGTGTAGTGTGAGTGAGTGGTGAGTGAGTGGTGTGTGTGAGTGAGTGAGTGGTAGTGAGTGTGGTGTGAGAGAGAGAGAGAGAAGAGAGAGAGAGAGAGAGAGGAGAGAGAGAGAGAGAGAGAGAGAGAGAGAGAGAGAGAGGGAGAGGAGAGAGAGAGAGAGAGAGAGAGAGAGAGAGAGAGAGAGAGAGAGAGAGAGAGAGAGAGAGAGAGAGAGAGAGTCTAAAATATGTTAATCTTTAGTGAACAGTCACAATTTGAAAGCCAGCAGCTTTGATTAGTTTGCTTTTCAAGATTCAGGACTATAAAATATCCCTAAATTTTTTCTCATTATCATTATTGTTATTATTATTGTCATTAATAAATACTGCTAATATTAATACTGTATTTCTTACGGCAAATGCTTTCTGCATATACAATGCTTAAATACCTTACTGTTGTTTTGTTTGTTTCATCAGAAGCAATAATCATCAGTTTGAACAAGCAAGGTTGCCAGTAGCATTTGTAAGGAATGAGTTGTTTTCTGAGATCACTTCATCCAGAACACACAAGAACAACAAAGCACTTCATTTTCTGGTGACCAGGCATAGTGGACAAGTCCAACTGCAGTCAACTACTTTTCTATCATGAAAATAATGCACAAAAATATCAGAAAAACCAAATCTCAATGTTGTTCTAGTTGCTACCACAACTATCCAGTTTGCACAGATATACTTTGGAAAAGTGCCACACACACACACACAAAGAGAAATGCCAAATCTCAATGTTGTTCTAGTTGCTATCACACACCAGTCCTGTTGCACTGATAGAAACTGTGGAACAGGCCAGGAATGAACGTGCATAAATATCAACTCTACTGCGGTCTGTGTTCTATATGAGCACTCCATCTCTGCCAACCACAATCAATAACTCGCTGTCAAAACACCACAGAAAACCAGTCACATCACCTCCACCCTGATTCATCCATGTAAAGCCCAAACCATATTCATACAATACAATCGACTGGACAAGTACTGGGAGGATCTACCCACCCTGTACCACCCCCAGTGCTTGCAACAGACTTTTTGTGATGCTTCTGTGTCACGCATGGCATACAGAAGTATCTAGTCACCTAGCATTGACGACTGATGAACAGATGAAACAGTCTTATCATCGAAATTAAGTTCAATTCCTTTGTAAATAAAAACAAAAAAAGTTGGTTTTTGAGTGTGACAGTGAATGAATGAATGAGTTTGAGACATTGACAGTTGTGTTTCAGTGTGACAGTGAATGAATGATGATTTTTGAGATTGACAGTTGTGTTCAGTGTGACAGTGAATAAAGGCGACAGTGAATGAATGATGATATTTGAGATAATTGACAGTTGTGTTCAGTGTGACAGTGAATAATGATGATTTTGAGATATTGACAGTTGTGTTGGTGTGACAGTAAGGGGGGGGGGGGATTCAGTTTTAATGCTTCATTTCTTTTTACTCTAATAAAGGCTACACTACATGAATGAACATGTTGTATTCCTCTTCCATACCTGGGTTAGTTATACCAGTCAGCTCAAGCCTGGTGTAACAAAGAGAGGACTTCAAACCAGAACTGCTCTAGCCACACAAGGAAGGGTCATCTTACTCGTATTTGGAAAAACAGATATTAGGAAAGGCGCTCACACTTAAAACACTGCCAACACTAATTTGGCCTGTTGATTACATACAAGTGAAGGATGGACTTAAATACAGCAAATGAAAACAGAATCCCAAGTGCAGAGATGGGGTTCAACATAATACTCCTAAGAAAAAAGCTGGATTGAAAGATGCGTGTGCTTTTGTGCTTTCTTTCTCCCAGTCCTGTCCCTGCAGTGTCTGTTCTAACTGACCTGACTTACCTCTGCCATGCTGAGCAACAGACAACCATTGTCATGCTCTGACTACAAATCCATATGCAGAGTACAGAGATACAGATACAGAGACAACATACAGAGAGAGACAGGATTATTCTGACTACAAGTCGATATCAGCACAGATACAGGATTCCACTCTCATTCTCTGACTACAGGCTGCTTGATACAGACACAAACAAAACAAGCCAATGTCTTCTTCCTGTGACACGCGTTACCCAAACTCCTTACCTGAAGCTACTGCAGTCTGAACACTAACTAACTAAGCCAGTACAACCTGCAGTGGGGGAGGGGGGGGGGAGAGGGGGGGAGCCGACACTGTTCTTACCCACAGCTAACACTACTGTACTGTGACTGTCTATGCTTTTCTTGTTTCTACACTGTACTTACTAACAAACACTAAGCTGGCTGTCTATGCTCTTTCTTTTTTCTAAGTATGCAGGGAGTGTAAATTAATACAGTACTGCAGGCAGTGTAGTTCAGTACAGTGATTCAGGGAGTGATTTCCTGACCCCCCCCCCCCCCCCCCCCTCTCTTATCTCATTCTTGCTCTGGATTAACCATTATGTTGTCCAAAAACAGCAAACAATGTTTCCAGTGTTGTGTGTGTGTGTGTGTGTGGTGTGTGTGTGTGTGTGTGTGTGTGTGTGTGTGTGTGTGTGTGTGTGTGTGTGGTGTGTGTGTGGTGGTGTGTGGTGTGTGTGTGTGATGGATGTGTGCTGATGTTCGGAACCTGTGTTGTATATATATCGTGATATTCTTTACATGTTTATTGTTTTTATGTATGGCTTGTAACTTGCCTGAATTTTCTATCTTTGAAGATAATAAAGTATTTGAATTTGAACAATAATTAAAACATAATCTGTTAACCCCCCCCCCCCAAATCTCTCTCGCTTAACATCTACTAAACAGACCCTTTTTCTTGATTTTTTTCTTTTAAAGCCAATCTGGAATTATTTTCTTATGCACATTTTACTGAGCTACCCTGATGTGGAAATGTGTGGGCTGAGGCCAGACTCTAGCAAAGTGACAAGTGCAGGAGAAGGCCGGCACTGTGCAGAGAAATGTGCCCTGACTTCAAGTGCTGTACAAATAGTACTACTACCCAATAGGGTCGTGCAAACTAAACAAATTTACACAACTGTTCTCTTAAAATTTAACTGTCAAAGAAAGCCCAACTCTCATAAGCCAACAAATGCACGTTTGTAATGGATGGGGGGGGGGGGGGAGGATAGCTGCGTTTGTGGCATTGTGTTCTTCAGGTGAAAAGCATTTCGCGTTTACAGAAAATTCTGTTCTGTCAAGATGATGTCATTGAAAAAAAGAAGATCTGAAATTGATATAAACTGAAGAAATACTGCATACCATAAATACTGAAGCTAAAGCCATGACACGAGCAACTGTCCCACTGAAGACAAGATGTCTGTCTACACAACTGTTCAGCACTTCACGCCATGAAATGTGCTGCTGACTGCAATCATTTTGTAATGTGTACTTGTGTGTGTGTGGTGTGTGTGTGTGTGTGTGTGTGGTGGTGTGGTGGTGGGTGTGTGTGTGGTGTGTGGTGGGGGGAGGGGGGGGGGGAGAGTGGTGGGGGGGGGGGAGGAGGGGAGGAGATGGTGGGTGGGGGGGGGAGGGAGGTGGTGGGGAGTGGGTGGGGGGGGGGTCAGCTGTGTCATTACACCATAATTATTGTAAAGCTTTCAGATAAGTCACTAACTACCAAAACACCAAGTTTTCAGGAACAAGCTGAAGCATTTTCAGCAGCACTGATGACAACAATGCTTTCCACAAGTCTTGCCATCATTCTGACCACACTTCTTCATCACTGGCTTTGGTTTTTGGCCCCCCTCCCTCCCTCCCCACAGCCCCAGTCTGTTCTGGGTGACACTGGCTAACAGTAACCCCCCCCCCCCCCCCCCAGTGTCTCAGAATGATCCTGACAAGACTGTTGGAGAGTCATTGTCCACTGTCATCAAGTGATCTTGTCAACATCAAATTACACAAATAACAACATTCTGTAGGCTATTTTCTTCCTCCTTTTTTTTTATTGTTTTTTTTTCTTCTTTCTTTTATTTTTATTTTTTCGTTCTTTTTCTTTCTTTTGTTTTTTTCATTCTTTTTTTTTTTTTCTTTCTTTCTGTTTTTTTTTTTTTTCTTCTTTTGTTTTTTTTTCTTTCTTTTTGTTTTTTTTCTTTTTTCTTTTGTTTTCTTTCTTTCTTTTTTTTTTTTTTTTCTTTTTTTTTTTTTTCTTTTTAAAGGAGGAAGTAGGATACTAATGCAAAAAAAAAATCTCTCTCTCACTACACAATGCCAAAAAATGCACACAACACACACACACACACACTTCTACTCAATGCACACACACACACAAAGAACATAGCACAGCGCACATACACACACACACACCACTCATGCAACCCCCCCCCCCCCACACACACACACAAAAAAACCAATGCACACACACACTACTCTAATAAAAAAAACCAAACACACAACAAACAAAAAATGCGACGCACACACCCCTACTCAATGCAAAAAAAAAAAAACAAACAAAAAAGCACCACACACACACACACTACTCAATGAAAAAAACAAACAAAAACACACACACACATACTTATGCAACAACAACCAAAAAAATGCACACACATACACACACAGTGCTCAACACATAAGAATGTAAAAGAGTAAGGCACAATCTACAGATTATCATGAACAAAGCACTGGCTGTCAGCCTCTCCTAGTGTTTGTAGCCCAGCCGACCACAGGGGTCATACTGTCTATCACTTCACTGACTGACAAAATGCTGTCTGAGGAACCCGTCCAGCCTCTGCGTGTTTGTAGCCCAGCCGACCACAGGGTCATATCAGGGCTGTCTGTCACTTCACTCCCTCAGCATCAACCTAACACCACAGCAGAGAGTGGAGTTGGTGATTCCTTTCCCTCTGAACTGGCCGACAATAAATGCTGTCTGTAGGAATCCACACCATTCATTTATCTCTGAACTGGCGACAATAAATTCTGTCTGTAGAATCACACTGTTCATTTATCTCTGAACTGGCGACAATAATGCTGTCTGTAGAATCCACCCATTCTTTATCTCTTTCTGCAACACCGTTTGTTCCAGTGCTTCAAAAAAAAAAAAAAAAAAAGCCATGACTGGCGTTGGTAGCCCAGCCGACCACAGGGGTCATACCAGGGCTACCTACCCTCACTTCACTTGCTCAGCTCAGCACAGAGGGGAGGACATGCTTGCCTGTCAGGACAAGGCTTCCGTCCTGGCCCCTGACTCTCTGTGCCTCACTCTGTCTGTGTCCCTGATTCCTGTGCACACTGCTGGCTGCTTTCTGCTGCCTCTCTCTGCCTTCACAGGGGATGGAGGCATGGCCAGCATGGAGGGGTGGACACTGTCCTGTCTGACCACTGTGACAGCTGTCTGACTGATGACGAGATGACAGCTGTTGTGGCTGACTGTTGATGAGAGATGACAGCTGTCTGGCACTGATGACGATGATGGGGACAGTTGCCTGAGTGATGATGCGATGACAGTTGCTTAGATGATGTGAGTGCCATGATGTGTGACAGCTAAATGAAGAGATGGACACTGTCTGTCCCCCTCCCGATCCATAGTAGGCACTGTGCGATGATAGAGTCACCAGCTGTCTCACGACGAGATCCACAGCTCTCTGTCTCATGATGTACGTGATGAATACTGTGTTGTTGACAAGATAAACACGCTTCTGTGTCTAAAATTTGGAACGAAAGAACAGCGTCTGACTGATGACAGCTGTTGGAATGATGGCACATGACAACTGTTGAAGTGATGATGTGGTGACAGTTGCCATAGTGATGATGTGATGACAGTTGTAGTGATGATGTGGTGAGTTGCCATAGTGATGTGGTGATCAGCGGAATGAAGAGATGGATATGTCACTGTCTGCCTCTCCTCCCCAGTCCATCAGTAGGCACTGTTGTCAGATTGCAGCAGTCGCTCCACTTCATCCTCACCACCTGCCTCTTTTTCTTCTTCTCCTCACACCTTCCTTCCTTCCTTTCCTGGCGTCATCAATGATGTACGTGTTGAAATGAATACTGTTTTCTTTGACATGTTGAGATAAACACGCACTTCTTGGTGTGCTGAAATTGTATTCTTGAACTGTTGAAAGACAGCGTCGTTTTGCTCTTCTCCGCTTGTTCTGGTGAACCACAGGCCTGCAGTAGGATTCCCTCTCTGCCTCTGTGATCCCCCAAACCTGTCCACTCCTAGCGTTGGTAGCCCAGCCGATCCCAGGGGTCATTCCAGGGCGTGTGTCACTTCACTTGCTCAGGGGTCATTCCAGGGCTGTGTGTCACTTCACTTGCTCAGCATCACCTGACACCACAACAGAGAGGGGAGGCACACTGTCCTGTCAGGCAAGCTCTGTCCTGCCTCCTGTCTGTCTGTCTGTCTGTTGCCTGCCATGCCATTCATCACCACCTCCCCTCCTCTCCCTCACTTCTGCCAACATGCTTTCTGGCGCTTCATTTCCACCACAGTTCACTGCTACAGCACTGTTGATGTTGATGCTTCATGGTGATATACTTTGTACAGGAGACAGCATTGTTGATGTTGATAATTGTATAGGAGACAGCATTGTTGATGTTGATAATTGTATAGGAGACAGCACTGCTGATGTTGATAATTGTATAGGAGACAGCATTGTTGATGTTGATAATTGTATAGGAGACAGCACTGCTGATGTTGATAATTGTATAGGAGACAGCATTCTTGATGTTGATAATTGTATAGGAGACAGCACTGTTGATGTTGATAATTGTATAGGAGACAGCATTGCTGATGTTGATAATTGTATAGGAGACAGCACTGTGTGTCTCAGCTTCATGGTGAAACACTTGTACAGGAGACAGCATTTGTTGATGTTGATAATTGTATAGGAACAGGCATACTGTTGATGTTGATAATTGTATAGGAGACAGCACTGTGATGTTGATAATTGTATAGGAACAGCACTGTGATGTTGATATTGTCATGGAGACACATTTGTTGTATAGGAGACGCATTGTTGATGTTGATAATTGTATAGGAGACACACTGTTGATTTGAAATTGTATAGGAGACAGCATTGTTTCATGTGATCACTTGTACAGAGACAGCACTGTTGATGTATGATAATGTATAGGAGACAGCACTGTTGATGTGATAATTGTATAGAGAGACAGCACTGGTGATGTTGATGTTTCATGTTGATACACTTATGTATAGGAGACAGCAATGGTGATGTTGATAATTGTATAGGAGACAGCATGGTGATGTTGATAATTGTATAGGAGACAGCACTGGTGATGTTGATACATTGTATAGGAGACAGCATGTTGATGTTGATACATTGTATAGGAGACAGCACTGGTGATGTTGATAATTGTATAGGAGACAGCACTGGTGATGTTGATAATTGTATAGGAGACAGCACATGATGTTGATATTGTATAGGAGACAGCATGTTGATGTTGATAATTGTATAGGAGACAGCACTGTGATGTTCATGCTTCTGTGATACACTTTGTATAGGAGACAGCATGTTGATGTTGATAATTGTATAGGAGACAGCACTGTGATGTTGATAATTGTATAGGAGACAGCACTGTGATGTTCATGCTTCATGTGATACACTTTGTATAGGAGACAGCAATGTTGATGTTGATACATTGTACAGAGACAGCAATGTTGATGTGATACACTTTGTAAGGAGACAGCAATGTTGATGTTGATACACTTTGTATAGGAGACAGCACTGTTGAGATGTTCATGTGATACACTTTGTATAGGAGACAGCGATGTAGATGTTCAGACTCATGATATGATGCAGCCATGTTGATATTTGATGTCAGCACTTCAGTTGATACACTTTGTATAGGAGACAGCGATGTGATGTTCAGACGTCATGTTGATATGTTGAGTCAGACTTCATGTTGATATGTGATGTCAGATTCATGTGATACACTTTGTATAGGAGACAGCATGTGATGTTCAGACTTCATGTTGATATGTTGATAGTTCAGACTTCATGTTGATCTTGTATAGAGACAGCATGTATGTTCAGACTTCATGTTGATATGTTGATGTTCAACTCATTGATATGTTGATGTTCAACTGTACATTGTATGAACTAGCATGTGATGTTCAGACTCATGTTGATATGTTGATGTTCAACGTCATGTTGATATGTTGATGTTCAACTCATGTGATACACTTTGTATAGGAGACGGATGTTGATGTTTCCCCCTGAGAATTTCACAATTGAAATTCTGGTTCCATTTCAGACAGCATTTTGGTTGAAAATTCAAATTATTTCCAGTCATAATTATGGAGAATTATAACAAAAGATCAAGACACAAAATTATCACTGAACAACAAAAAGCACCATAGTAATTTACACAATATCACATAAACAACATTTTCGTTTCACATTTCACATTATTTCACTGCAATTTCCCACAGTTTGTCATTTCAACAACATTGAGCACAGTCTTCCTGTTTGTTGAAAAACCAACTTTTCATATTTCAAAGTCATTCAATGTTTAACATCATATTTTGGTAATACTTGTTTTACGAGTTTCCTTCAAGAATGGACAACTAAAAAGGTAATGAAATGTATTGCCCCTATTGCATGTTGCGAAGTTTTTTTTTGTTTTCTTGTTTTAACTCCTTGAAACATTTAACAGGTACAAGAACTAATATATTACAATACTCCATTTTAAATATGGGCATTATCAGAAATATATTTGTCAGTCGATTGTACTGCAGTATATTGTAATGTTATCTATTATCAGAAAGACATTTGTCAGTCAATTGTACTGCAGTATATTGTAATGTTATCTATTATCAGAAAGACATTTATCAGTTGATTGTACTGCAGCATATTGTAATGTTATCTATTATCAGAAAGACATTTGTCAGTCGATTGTACTGCGGTATATTGTAATGTTATCTAGTTTCCTGCAGTACACGACATAATCTTCATCATAAAACAACATCTACTTTCCATGGCACAATATCTATCTCTGAATAGTCAGCTGGTTTCTTTCTAAACACTGGTTACTTCACAGATGTGATACACCCAGTATATGTATGTCCTGAAGTCAACCTGTCAATCCTCTTTTCAACTGTCAGGCAGCTGAACAACTCTCCATCGTTTTTCATACAGTGCACACATAGATAAATAACCACCATGGTCAATCAAAGAAAAAAAAAAGGGGGGGGGGGGGGATATGGCCTTGGTGAGGGGTAGTAATTATAAAGTCTATACATGGGGTGTTGGGGGTAGTAATTATAAAGTCTATATAGGGGTGGTGGTTGGGGGTGGGGGGGTAATTATAAAGTCTATATATAGGGCAGGGGGGGGTAATTATAAAGTCTATATATAGGGGTGGGGTAATTATAAAGTCTATATACAGGGATGGTAACTATAAAGTCTTTATGTAGGGGTGGTAATTATAAAGTCTATAATAGGGATGGTAATTATAGAGTCTATACTATAGGGATGGCAATTATAAAGTCTATATACTGGGGGGGGGGAGGGGATGGTAATTATAAAGTCTATATAGAGAGGGGGGGGGGAGGGGGTCAATATGAAATGTGTGTTGGGGGGAGGTAAGGGTTATCAATATCAAATGTGTGTGTTGGAGGGGGGGGTGTCAATATCAAATGTGTGTTGGGGGGAGGTAGGGGGTATCAATATCAAATGTGTGTTGGAGGGGGGGGGGTCAATATCAAATGTGTGTGTTGGAGGGGGGTGGGTGTCAATATCAAATGTGTGTGTTGGAGGGAGAGGCATACACAATGTGTGTGTACACCTAATAATGCAGTGAGCAGATCTCTTTATCTATCAATCTACCAGTCCTCTTGGCTTCCCTTTTCTATCAGCCCCCCCCCCCCTCCCTCTTCTTCCCTCCCTGCACTCTGTCTGTCTGTCTGTCACAGTCACACAGCACACTTCATGGCTTCCATCACTGCTGACACAGTTTCTTTCTTTCTTCAAGCGAACAAGACTGAATACAGCCGTCACTTCACCTTGTCTCTTAGCCATAAATTACAACAATAATTTAAAAAAATTTTTTTTTAATGCACATCAGCAGTAAAGTGTTGATGCCTCGCCATAAGGCAGGTATATTACAGCAGTTAAGTGCTGATGCCTTGCCATAAGGCAGGCAGGTATATTACAGCAGTAAAGTGCTGATGCCTTGCCATAAGGCAGGCAGGTATATTACAGCAGTAAAGTGCTGATGCCTCGCCATAAGGCAGGCAGGTATATTACAGCAGTAAAGTGCTGATGCCTCGCCATAAGGCAGGTAGGTATATTACAGCAGTAAAGTGCTGATGCCTCGCCATAAGCAGGTAGTATATTACAGCAGTAAAGTGCTGATGCCTCGCCATAAGGCAGGTAGGTATATTACAGCAGTAAAGTGCTGATGCCTCGCCATAAGGCAGGTAGGTATATTACAGCAGTAAAGAGCTGATGCCTCGCCATAAGGCAGGTATATTACAGCAGTAAAGTGCTGATGCCTCGCCATAAGGTAGGTATATTACAGCAGTAAAGTGCTGATGCCTCGCCATAAGGCAGGTATAATATTACAGCAGTAAAGTGCTGATGCCTCGCCATATGGCTGGTATATTACAGCAGTAAAGAGCTGATGCCTCGCCATAAGGCAGGCAGGTATATTACAGCAGTAAAGAGCTGATGCCTCGCCATAAGGCAGGTAGGTATATTACAGCAGTAAAGTGTTGATGCCTCGCCATAAGGCAGGCAGGTATATTACAGCAGTAAAGAGCTGATGCCTCGCCATAAGGCAGGTATATTACAGCAGTAAAGTGCTGATGCCTCACCATAAGGTAGGTATATTACAGCAGTAAAGTGCTGATGCCTCGCCATAAGGCAGGTATATTACAGCAGTAAAGAGCTGATGCCTCGCCATAAGGCAGGTAGGTATATTACAGCAGTAAAGAGCTGATGCCTCACCATAAGGTAGGTATATTACAGCAGTAAAGAGCTGATGCCTCGCCATAAGGCAGGTATAATATTACAGCAGTAAAGTGCTGATGCCTCGCCATAAGGCGGTATATTACAGCAGTAAAGAGCTGATGCCTCGCCATAAGGCAGGTATATTACAGCAGTAAAGAGCTGATGCCTCACCATAAGGTAGGTATATTACAGCAGTAAAGGCTGATGCCTCGCCATAAGGCAGGTATAATATTACAGCAGTAAAGCGCTGATGCCTCGCCATAAGGCCGGTATATTACAGCAGTAAAGAGCTGATGCCTCGCCATAAGGCAGGTATATTACAGCAGTAAAGTGCTGATGCCTCGCCATAAGGCAGGTATATTACAGCAGTAAAGAGCTGATGCCTCGCCATAAGCAGAAACATTAGTACAGACTGATCTCCTCTTACCACATCACAGACAGTTTATCTGTGAGAAATGTGAAATGCCCTCCCCAGGAAAGCACAATGCCTCAGTGCAGTTTCATTCACAACTGTTACAGGTTTCTCTTCAATGTAAATGCTTATGAGTTGGTATTCTTATGATGTTGTTATGCATTTCTTTAACACGTACTGAAAAACAAAAACAAAATACACACGTTCCGTGTTCCGTTTTGTTTGTTTGCTTATTTTCACCTCGATTCATAAACACTACACTTATACTTATATAGCATGGTTTAGTATCTCATTGCTTATTACGTATATAATTTTGTTTTATATGCTATGGAATAGATTATTCTAAAAAATTCCATGTATATTTGTTACCTAAATGTTAAGAGGTTTTTTAAAGCTCCAAGTACCCAGATATCACTATGTTCAAATGCCTTGCATCAAACGGGATTTAACCACTGCATTCTGGCTTTGTACAACAGCATGCAATCCCTGAACTAGTACACACTCCCTGGGTAGAAATACACTCCCTGGATATAAATACACTCCCTAACAGAAGTGCACTCCCACACAGAAGTACACTCCCAACACAGAAATACCTACACAGAAGTACACTCCCTACACAGAATACCTACACAGAAACTGCTCTTTATACTGTGATGGGTGCATGCTGTGTTCAGAACCTGTGTTGTGCTATATTGATATTATTTTTATGTGGTTTTTGTTCTTATATAATTATGCTTGTAACCCACTGGAATTTCTCTGTTTTAGAGATAGTAAATAATTTGAATTTGAATTACACTCCCTACACAGAAATGCACTCCCTACACAGAAGTAGTCCTGGGTAAACTGCACTGCCTGAGTACAACTACACTGCCTTGGGCAGAACTAACTACACTCCCTTGGGTAGGGCAGAGCTGTCGAGAGTAACTACTGGCATCTTCTCTCTCTCTCTCTCTCTCTCTCTCTCTCTCTCTCTCTCTCCAGACATCAGCCTGGGCCTCACTCACCTTGCAGTGCTCCACAGGGTCAGACCTGTTGTCTGAGAGTAGAGCAGGAAAACTGACTGACCTTCCCTACACCCCTAGCTACCTAGCGTGCGACTTGGACACTGCCTGAATCTGGCTCCTTCTATACACACTCTCACACACACACTCTCTCTCTCTCCTCTGTGGAATGATATTCTTACCCTTGTCTACATGGCTCCAATGCTAAACGAACAGTAAACCATGTCATTGTCATGTCTCTTCTGTAGAATGTCACGTGAACAGTCAGTGTCTTTGGAAAGAAAGCAAGCAAAGCACAGCGTTGCCAGAAACAGGGTTCAAGACATGGGGATAAGAAATGAACAGAGAGAGAACCCGGAAAGTTGCTGACCATTCTTTTTCAATACCTCAGGTCCTACAGCACACAGCAGCTGATGGAGGCCTGCCTGCCTGATGAAGCAGGGACAGACAGGACAGGACAGGGCAGGAAGCAGGACAGGATGGGACAGGACAGGACAGAATGGGACAGGACACCACAGCCAGAACTGCTCCTCCAGCCAAACAAGGCTGCCCCTTGCTGATATTTGCAGACAGATGTGGAGGACATCGGCTCCAACTGAACACAGGTCTACACTGAACTACTCTGACCCACTGTTTTACAGGGAAGCACAGGACACACTCTTACTGAGCTGCAGATAGAACATAAACCATTTCATATAACGACAATAACTATGATATGTATAAACCAGGACTGACGGACGAGGAGAGAGAGAGAGAGAGAGAGAGAGAGAGAGAGAGAGAGAGAGAGAGAGAGGAGAGAGAGAGAGAGAGAGAGAGAGAGAGAGAGAAGAGGCTAGAAAGCAACGGTGTGTATGAGATGTTTGTAGCAGAATTGACGTACATTTCTTTTACTAAGTGCAATGTGCTTAGTTTTGTTATTATGTAATCACTTTTAAATCAATTTATTTGTTTTTGTTTTTTGATTTAAGTGTTATATGTGTACATCTTATCAATTGCTAATGCTCTTATTGTATGACATAATGTAATAATTTGTGCATTTTCTGTGCGACTATGCATGCTGTGCATGTCTCTGCACATGTGCATGCATACATGTGCTTTAGAGTGTGTGTGTGTGTGTGTGTGTGTTGTGTGTGTGTGTGTGTGTGTGTGTGTGTGTGTGTGTGTGTGTGTGTGTATTAAAGATTTTTACTCATTACTTTCTGTGACAAGTGTTTTCATGTATCATTTTTATGTATATATGGCTTGTTAGTGAATTCCTCTTGATAAAGTGCTCAGCTGGTATTGGTATCAGTATTTTCTTGTAATGCAAGCAACGTGATGGTTGCATACTGTGTTATGTCGTTCTTCTGTGAGAAATGTTTTTATTTCTTTTTTTATATACAGCTTGTATCCCACATGAATTTCTCTGTGAGATAACAAAAATGTTTGATCTGAATTGAATTGAAAAGGTTATAATTATTCAGTACACAGCTGTTGTGAAACAAGGCCACCTTGTAGCCCTGTTCCTCCATGGTTTGGACAGCTTTGGATGAAGCAGGGGGTTGGCTGTTCTACAACTTTCTTCACCATTTTTCCTCAGCGCCTGATTGATTGTCGATGGCAGAACTGGACTGACCCTATGAACACCAGCCACAGATTGGAGTTGTACTGAACTGTGTGTAGTGATCCTAATGTCAAGCCTCATTTGTTACTTCATGCCCTCTACCACATTAGGTATATGACAACCACATACAGATGGAGTTAAAGTCCTCTGGCTGTTCCTCATTGAGGTATAAAACATGTAGGGACTGATCTGCTGCTATGTCTATGGCCTGAGGCAGGATACAATCCACTGCCAGCTATCACAGTCTGGAGGAGAAGGACCAAAAGCTGCCGCCCACAACTGGCTACAGGATGAGAGTAGCGGCAGCAAGAGAGACAGCAAAGCCCTGGACATGCACACCCAGTCCTGGGAGGGAGGGAGGACGTTGCAGCCAGCCGACCCCAGGAGGTGGAGAAAGAAGCACTGGAACCAACACCTCCAGTCAGGGGCAGGAAGAAAAGCGGATCAACACAGAGGCAGAAACAAGGGCCTGCAGAAAGGAGGGCAGCCACAACTCCAACAGACCTCACAAACACACACAGCCACAACTCCAACAACCCACAACACACACAGGCCACAACTCCAACAGACCTCACAACACACACAGGCCACAACTCCAACAGACCACACAACACACACAGGCCACAACTCCAACAGACCACACAACACACACAGGCCACAACTCCAACACACACAGACCACAACTCCAACACACCTCACAACACACACAGGCCACAACTCCAAACACACAGACCACAACTCCAACACACCTCACAACACACACAGGCCACAACTCCAACACACCTCACAACACACACAGGCCACAACTCCAACACACCTCACAACTCCAACAAACCTCACAACACACACATGCCACCTTTGGGACAGAGAGGATTTCTCCCACATCAGTCTCCACAGCCACAAGCGATGCTGCCCCAATGGATCAGACAGGACACCTAAGACACTACCAGGATTTGTTTTTGTCTTTTATGCCAGAAAACACCAGAAGATGAAGTGCCCTTTGTTCTTGGTTGTAAAGCACTGACCGATGTCAGAGAAATCTTCATTCAGCATTAATATGATCATAAACCTTGCGTGTTCAAAATGAATTTGCTGTTGTCAAGCACAAGCTACCAAGTCGTATGTACCATTTCCTTCTATCTGCATAAGTACTTGAGCTTAGCGAGCTATCTACTTTGTGGAAAATGCTTATTACAGGTTATCATTTTGCTCTGGAAGAAAGTATAATGTATGCTGTTCATTTAAGTCCTTCCGATGAGACTATAAACCGAGGCCCCGTGTGCGAACGCGCGCAGAACATCTTATGCACACGTTAAATCCTGTTCCGCTTTTCGTAAGAGTAGGCCATCGTGTGGCGGTGGGAACAGATGACATTTACAAAACAGCATACACACGGGGACTGGATGTAAAAAAACACAAGAGTGCTTATCCCATTATTCTCGATATAAAAAATATAATAAATAATAATAATGATATTAATTATTAAAACTACTACTACTATACTTTTACTACAACTACTACTACTACTAACAGCATCTGGAATCTTTAGAGCACTGAATCTTGTAAAGCAAACACATCAAAGCGCTTGCATTCCAATCATTCACATACATGTGACTGTTCACAAAAATACCCTGCATTCAGAGCTATGGCTTCAGGAATCAATCCTTCCTAGTCACTCTTCAATATTTTGTTCAGATTAGTTACAACTATTTTTTAACCCACTGCAACTTCCCGCTTTAAAAACAACAGTAAAGTGAGTTAGTACGTATGGATATTATGAGCAGCTAATCTTCCTGATGAGAGGGAGCACTGACAGACAAGACACTGACAGAATGAAGGAATTACCGAACCAAACACCGACTAACCCCTATACACACATGCTTTCACTACATGGAACCCCCCCCCCCCCCCGCATTACTATCTCCTGTTCACACAAGCATTCACCTAAACACACCACCCACATGCGCATGCATGCACACATGCAGGCACCCCCCCTCCCCCCCCACACAAACCAATTTACATAAAGACTCAATTTCTAAGACTGAAAGAGATGTGTTTTAAGGTGGACTTGAAAGATTGAACGTTATGTTGTGCCTGATTCAGTCTGGGAGAGCACTCCAACAAGAAAGGGCTAAAGGGAATGAAGCTGATGAGACATGAGGAATCTGGGTATGGCTGTGGCAGGGAGATTGAAATGAGTGTTGGAAAACAGCAAGACAGGGACGTTGCCCCCCCCAAAAAAAAAGGGGAGTGGGGGGGGGGGGGGCTAGAAAAGAGAAAGATCGCACACCATACCATTTTATTGAAAGGTAGGAATACAAAACAGACAAGTATTAGCAGAGGTGCACAGAATACAAGATGGGACATAACTTTAAAAAAAAAGGCTAGAAAAATACAAAGGGGCAGAGTCATCCAAGTGTTTAAAGCACTGCAAGTCAAGTTTCTGTTACATTCCTTTCTGAACAGGAAGCCAGTGCAAGTCAGGAAGCAGAGGAGAGAAGACATGCTGGAACTGGGAAGATCACAGAACAAGACCAGCAGCATGGTTATGTACCAGTAAAAAATACATCCTGTATCTTTGAGTTAGTGTGGTGGTGTGTGTGTGTGTGTGTGTGTGTGTGTGTGTGTGTGTGTGTGTGTGTGTGACTATTTTGTCATATCATAGTCATTTCTTCAGTTCTAATTGACGTCTTTCTGAGATACTTATGTTTGTTGTTTTTTCCTTTTGTTCTTACATGCTTCTTGTTCTCCATTGTGCTTTACTGCTATCTCTTTTTCACTTCACACACACTTCAGTTCTATATCACTATCTCCCCACCCCAATACTATGCCCACTTTCTCTTCATCATCTAATATCACTGAAGGAGAGGAAACAGGCTGCTAAATATAAAAACTACACACACACAACCCTGAGTGACTCCAGTGACCAACACACACACACACACAACCCTGAGTGACTCCAGTGACCAACACACACACACACACCTTACTCGACTCCAAACAGTGACCAGTCTGATATCACTAAACGTGAAAAGACGTAAAATCAAAAGAATGAATAAACACACCCTAATGGACTTAAACACACACACACACACACACACACACACACACTCACACACACACACACACACACTCACACACACACACACACACTCACACACCAATTATGTTGAACATTTATATCAAGATGAATTAAATAAATTCTGTAGCTTTATGAAGGAAAATAAGTTAGAACTATCTGCAGAAAAAACATGTCTTGTGCTCTTTAATAATGGTGAAAATCCATCAAAATTACCAACCCTAAAATTAGAAGGAACAGTGCTTAAGTATAAACCATATGTAAAATTCTTAGGCGTAATTTTAACTAGAAAGTTGAGCTGGAAGATGCACATCGACCACTTAATAACCGAGGCTAGAAAAAGACTGAACTTTTTAAAAGTAATAAGTTTTCAGGCATGGAGTCAAGATACTAAAACACTGATACATTTGGCTCAATCTTTAGTACGCTCAAAATTAATCTATGGACAAGAAGTTTATTTTTCTGCTGCAGATTATCTGCTTAAAAAATTACAAAGTTTAGACAGTAAAGCCATAAAGATAGCACTTGGTGTTCCAACACATGCTAACACAGCTAATACTTATAAAGAAGCACATTTGTTATCTCTTTCTGATCAACGAAGATTGGCGGTATCAAAGTACGTGATTCGGAGTCTATCTATTCCAAATTCAGTAAAAGATGAAATACTTATGGATCAAGACACTGATTATCCAAAACGAGCATGCGATATATCATTTCTGCTGCCAATTAAAAATTATACTAATTCATTAATGAAAGAAATTGGCATTGACATAGCAACGATTCCAAATTTACCGATGGTTCCCCTAATGCCTCCATGGGAACATATTTCAGCTAGCTTTGACATTGATTACACGGATGTAAAAAAGAATGAAGATCAAAATCTTCTCACTGTTGATGTAAAAAGCCACATTGAATGTAATTATTCCAATTATTTAAAAGTGTATACTGATGGATCTGTATTGGAATCAGGCAGAAGTGGCGCAGCATTTGTGATTCCTGCTTTAAAAGTACAAAAATCGTTTCATTTAGGAGAACATTTTTCCATTTTTACGTCTGAATTATTTGCAATTTTTATGGCCTTGAAATTTTTGTCTGATATGGCTCTTGATATTTGCCACATACTTTTTTGTGTTGATTCAAAAGCAGTATTGCAGGCACTAAATAATTGGCAAGGGAAAATAAGGACGGATATTATATTTGAGATTAAATTTTTGATACATTGTATTGCAAGTAGAGGGATTCAGATAACTTTATGTTGGGTCCCTTCTCACTGTGGAATTTATTGGAATGAGTTGGTTGATTCATTAGCAAAACAAGGTGCCTCTGGTCGTAGTATTGAAACGTTTGATTCCAATCTTGTATTGTCCTCGTATGAAATTAGTGCAAGATTGATGAATAGAATGCATTCCAAAATGAAGACATCACATTTTGAACGTATTTCATGTTCACGTAAACTAGAAATTTTAATGTATAAACTAAGGTTGAATGCATGGAATACCAAATATTCTAAAAACGTGTCATGTTGCTGTTCTCAACCTCTTTCAATCCACCACTTATTGTTTGATTGCCCAATTCTTATTGACCTTTTTAAAAGGAGAGGATTAGATATTAAAAAAAGATATGCCACTGTTCAAGAAGTTTTGTATGACTCTCAGCAGTTCATAACATCAGTTGCTGAGGCTATATATTCTTCCCCAGTAAGATCTCTTCTGTAGTTTTATATATATATATATATATATATATATATATATATATATATATATATATATATATATATATATATATATATATATATATATATCTGAGAGAGAGAGAGAGAGAGAGAGAGAGAGAAGAGAGAGAGAGAGAGAGAGAGAGAGAGAGAGAGAGAGAGAGAGAGAGAGAGAGAGAGAGAGAGAGAGAATGCGGGTGTGTCTATATCACCAAGTAGTGAAGGACATTAAACAAAACAAAACAAAACACTCACACACACACACTTGAACAGTGACCAACACAGACAGTGACAAACACCCCCTCACACACACAACAGTGACCAACCAACACACACACACACACACTGAGTAAATGAAGGTAATCACACACACACACACACACTGAGTAAATGAAGGTAATCACACACACACACACACACACACACACACACACACACACACACACACACACACACACACACACATATCTGTGGCAAAAATATTACCCTTACTGACTTTCAGAATGCAGAGATGTGAAAAGCTTTTGACCTGTTTTCCTCATCTACTGCTTTCAGCACATTCTAAAAAACATTCCGCTAATGAAAGAAATTCCTCTGTCATTTAGTCATAGACCTGTTATAAAGTTCTTATATTACCATGACTTTTAATAGTTCTATGAATAGCAAAGTTTGTGTTAAAGCTACTATTTCTTTCTTTTCAACATTTTAGCTTTATGGGTTTTATTTCTGTTTCTTAAAGTTGTTTAGTGCAGATAATTAGCTATATGCCCCCCCCCCCCCCCCCCCCCCACTTTCCCTTCTGATATCAGTAGTTAGTGGAAAGATGTTAAACTGAAGAACTAACATTCTCTCTTATCTCCTGAATTTACTTATTATTGACCACCAGTATTTTTTTTTAACAGACTGCATCTTAACACGTGAATTAATACAGTACAATCTGTGTGATTACGTTTGTGTGTGTGTGTGTGTGTGTGTGTGTGTGGTGTGTGTGTGTGTGTGTGTGTGTGGTGTGTGGTAGTGTGAGAGAAGAGAGAGAGAGATGAGAGAGAGAGAGAGAGAGAGAGAGAGAGAGAGAGAGAGTGAGAGAGAGAGAGAGGAGAGGAAGCTAGTGTGAGTGTGAGTGTGATGGAGTGGTGTGATGTGTGTGTGAGTAAGCTAGTGTGAGCATGAGCGAGAGAGAGAGAGAGAGAGAGAGGCTAAGGTTCTTCTTGCCAAAAAAGCTTTATAAATTAAAGATCAGTACACATATTGAATCGATTGCTCTCTTTGATATTTCACAGTCACTTCTTCAGTTAGAGTTGACAGTCATGTATCATTTTCACATTGTTTTTACTAGGCTGTTGCATGCTGCTTATTACCACCTTATCTCTTTTTCACTAGTGAACAGTTCTTTATGAATGTTCACAGCCCCCCCCCCCCCCCCCCCCTTTTCTCTCATCCTACACTATGTTTCCTCATTGTCTACTTTTACTTCTAGAAAAGTAAAAGCTTACATTGTAGAACTACAACACACATGTACCATCCTAAGTGACTTGAAACAGTGACCGACACACAGATTAGGACATTCACATGCACACACACTCATTCTCTCTCTCTCTTTCTCTCTCTCTCTGTCTCTCTCTCTTTCATTTAAAGGACACATGTTCACACTTGATATGTTTTATCAGTTGCCACATATGTCATGAGATTTTATTTTGTTTTTGCATTATTTGCTTTGCTTTGCTATGCTTTGTTTACCGCATTCTTGGGGCTGGTGGCCTGAAGAATAAATCTCGTTCATTGTTCTCTCTCCCCCTCCCTCAACTCTTCTGTCTCTTCCCCCCCCCCTCTCTCTCTTTGTTATTTCTCTGTATCTCTAAAATATCTTTCTCCTGAGCCTTAGTGATGACTGCCTACTATTTTTTCACCTGACTGTATCTTTAAACTTTATAAATCAAATGAAGCAAGATTACAAAGTGGATTTGTGACCAACCAGTTGTGTGTGTGTGTGTGTGTGTATGTGTGTGTGTGTGTATGTGTGTGTGTGTGTGTGGTGTGTTGTGTGTGTGTGTGTTGTTGGTGTGTGTGTGTGTGTGTATGTTAGGGGTGTGTGTGTGTGTGTGTGTGTGTGTGTGTGTGTGTGGTGGTGTGTGTGTGGTCACCGCGTGCATGTTTGGTATATGCTTTCAATGACACGGGGAGGGGGTAGCCTGGTGGTAGAGCACTGAGCTCTCACTCTGATGGCCTGGGTTCAAGCCCAGGTTTCAGCCACCACCCAGTCAGTCAAGATTTTCCCTGAAGTGAACATCAGTGCCCACTCCACTCCCCTGAATGTCCTTTGAATGAGATTATAGGTCGAGGTCGCATGTGCAACGCATGCAGAACACCTAGCACACACATGAACAACATGTTTTGCCTTCCAAAATAGAAAGCCATTTGTGCTAGTGGGAACTTATGATAAAATTAACAAAACTGCATGCACATAGGGACTAAACGTAAAAAGGCACACTGAATACTTTTTTCCATTATCCTCAAATCAAAGAATAGACAAATACCTCAATCGATCGATAAAAGAGAATCCTATCAGCTTGTTGTAGAAAGTTGATATTTCACAGTGACCTCCTTTACTTGACAAATTGAATATTCTTTTACCAGGCTGTTACATGCTGTTTATTATCATTGATGTTGTCATCATTGACATGTTCTTTTTCATTTCATCAATGCTTCTCCTTTTATGCCCCTCCCCCTTTCACACCCAGCTCACTAAAACCCTCAAGGTCATAATACTCTTCAGTCCTTTGGATGCAACTTTAAACTAAGGCCCCATGTGCGAACGCATGCAGAACATCTTGCGCACACGTTAAATCCTGTTCCGCTTTTCGTACAGTAGACCATCGTGTGCCGGTGGGAACAGATGATATTTATAAAACTGCATACACAAGGGGACTGGATGTAAAAAAGCACAAGAGTACTTATCCCATTATCCTCGATATAAATAATATAATAATTTTTTTTAAAAATATGCAATCTGTACCATGAAATGAGCTGCTCTGAAGTCAGAACATGTGGCTAAGGCCAGTGGGCAAACCTCCAGCAAAATGACAAACGCAGGAGAAAACTAAGTTCTATGCACCATGCTGGGTACTGGAATGCAGAGAAAAGATGAGAGGAGAGGGAGGAGAAGAGATTAGAGAAGAGGAGAGAGAGAGAAGAGAAGAGAAGAGAAGAGAAGAAGGAGGGAGAGGAAGGAGGAGGAGGAGAAGAAGAAGGAGGAAGAAGAGAGAAGAAGAGAAGGAGAAGGAAGAGAAGAGAAGAGAAGAGAAGAAGAGAAGAGAAGAGAGAGAAGGAGAGAAGAGAAGAAAGGAAAGAGAAGAGAAGAGAAGGAGAAGAGAAGAGAGAGAGAGAAGAGAAGGAGAGAGAGGAGGGGGAGAGGAGAGAGAGAGAGAGAGAGAGAGAGAGGGGAAAAGAGAGAGAGAAGAGAAAGAGAAGAGAAGAGAAAAGGAGAGGAGAGGAGAGAGAGAGGAGAAGGAGAGAGGAGGAGAAGAGACGAGAGAGAGAGAGAGACAAACTCCACCCCATTCCTTCTGCAAGTACAGCACTGAACCACAGGGTTTCACAGCCAGTCTAATTCAGGAGCCTAGATACAACAGTTACCCTGTAGTTTTGTAAGTACACTTCAACGTGTACACTATGAATTCTTGGTTTTGCGGTAGGCAATAGCATTATCTTAATAATCTACAGTCATGACAAAGCAGGATCGCTTCCTAGTGCAGTCTCCCATCTCTCCACTACAATATCATAAAGCTAATAAACAAATAATCACCTCCAAACGCGGTCTTGTATTTTCCACTACAATGTCATAAAGCTAATAAACAAATAATCACCTCCAAACGCGGTCTTGTATTTCTCCACTACAATGTCATAAAGCTGATAAACAAATAATCACCTCCAAACGCGGTCTTGTATTTCTCCACTACAATGTCATAAAGCTGATAAACAAATAATCACCTCCAAAAGCGGTCTTGTATTTCTCCACTACAATATCATAAAGCTGATAAACAATAATCACCTCAAACGCGTCTTGTATTTCTCCACTACAATTCATAAAGCTGATAACACAATATCATGCCAACCGGTCTGTATCTTCTGCAAGGGGAGTAAATTCTAGGGTCGAGCCTGTAACATGAACTGAAAATTTTAAAACATTTACTACAAGCAGCACTGCTGCACAACATCAATATGTACATCATTATCAGTATCCATCTCTAAACATCAATATGTACATCATTATCAGTATGGCATCTCTAAACATCAATATGTACATCATAAATCAGTATCCATCTTAAACATCAATATGTACATCATTATCATTGTGCATTCTAACATCAATATGTACATCATTATCAGTATCCCATCTCTAAACATCAATATATACATCATTATCATTGTCCCATTTCTTGAACATCAATATGTACATCATTATGATATTTATCAACATTAACAAATCCATATACTATTTACATTTTTAAACATCAAAAATTGAAAATAGAGAAAAACTGGAAACATGGAGGACAGCACAACATTCACTCACACATTCACTCTCGCTTCCAGGGTTTTTCGTAGAGGCAAATGACAACCTACTCCTAAACTTCTAAAATTTTGTCATCAAAGCAATCCCATCCAAAATGTAGCTACTCTAATCTCTACCCAGTGCATAAAGTGTTGATAATCCAAAAGGGAAAGAAACTGATGTGGTGTTGCTGCTGTAAAACTGACACAAGAAAATGAGATGTTCTTTCTCTGTTGGACATTAAATCACCATATACTTTTCATATCCCTGAAGTAGGAATGCAGCTACCTTAATGGTGGGTGAACCGCTGCATAGTGACAATGTCACCACAGGTCAACCTTGGACATGTAGCCAAGGAATGACAAACCAAAACACAAAACAAAAACACCCCTACTTTGTCAGTCATTTTGGTACATCACTGTTCCAACATGAAATATAAACGATTTAGCTTCAAAATATCCACCCTATCCAAACTGTTCCTGAATTAAACTACAGTGGTAAAGTTCCCATTCCAAATGTTTCTCTGAATTAAACTACAGTGGTAAAGTTCCCATTCCAAAGGTTTCTATGCACTGATGATCTCCACCTGTACATGGACATTGCACATCTTCCATGAAGTAGTCACAGTGCATCACTTCATACTTTCTGTGCTCAATGCCATTTGCTTTTCAATGCACAGATCACTTCAGTGCCCAGTCTGATTTTGCAGACTGCACAGAAAAGCACTAAGGAATGGGTGGGCAGTATTACAGCAGCAGCAACACACCGGGTTTCTTTCCAGTAGGGTCTCCATGTAATTTTGTTATCACTTTAACATTAACTAACTTTAACTAAGCTAAGCTATGGCAGGTTAACTAAGCTATGGCAGGTCCAACAAAACGACAGGAGAAGAGCAACTCAGGCATAGACAGAAAAAATCTCTGAAACAAAGGAGAGCACAGACTGAAAACTGAGGTACTGAGAAATCAAAAGGAAGCAGAAAGTCAGCAGAAATAAAAAATCTGTCCATCAGAAAAAAATACAAACAAAAAAATAAGAAGAAAATATGAAGGAGAGAACAAAACAGACTGAAAATAAACAAAGAAAAGAAGAAACCAAAGAAAACTGAACTAAAAAGAAACAGCAGCAAACCAGGACCCCAGCCTGGCCCTCCAGCACCTGTCTGTCCCATCTTCAAAACAGCTCACACAAATCCACAGCCACAGCTATCAGCCTTACTGGGCTAACGAGTCCCATCTGCCCGAATGCGACAGGTAGTACTGGGCTACATTTTACCAGTAGAGGAGGGCGCAGTGGCTCCCAGGACGGGCCAGCCAGGAACTCGCCTGTGCGAGCCAAGCATGATGCCCCCCGCTTGCGAGAACCACCTATGCCCACCCACCTGACTCACCCAGCCGTAACCCAGCCTAGACCCAGCCGTAGACCCAGCCATAGACCCAGCCATAGCCAGCCTAGACCCAGCATAGACCCAGCCATAGACCCAGCCATAGACCCAGCGAGACCAGCCTAGACCCAGCCATAGACCCAGCCATAGACCCAGCCAGACCAGCATAGACCCAGCCATAGACCACACAGCCGTAGACCAAGCCAGCTAGACCCAGCCATAGACCCAGCCAAGACCCAGCCATAGACCCAGCCGATAGACCCAGCCATAGACCCAGCCGTAGACCAGCCATAGACCCAGCCGTAGACCAGCCTAGACCCAGCCGTAGACAGCCTAGCCACCAGACCAGCCCAAGACAGCTAGTAGTCAGTCAGTCAGCAGCAGTAGCCACAGCCCTCAGAGGCAGGCAGGTCAAACCCTGCTCCTCACTTCACTGCGCTTCTTCTCCCCCTGTCAGGGCCATCTGTTCCCATCTCTAGCAGTGCACAGTGTCCGCTAGTTCTGACAGCCCCTGTCCTCTACACACACACAGCTGTGCTGTCCTTAACTGCTGTCAGACAGCCTTTTCCCACAGCTGTGCTGTCCTACACTGCGTCAGACAGCTTTCCACAGCTGTGCTGTCCTGTACTGCTGTCAGACAGCCTTTCCCCCCACAGCTGTGCTGTCCATACTGCTGTCGACAGCCTTTCCCACACTGTGCTGTCCTATACTGCTGTCAGACAGCCTTTCCCACAGCTGTGCTGTCCATACTGCTGTCAGACAGCCTTTCCCACAGCTGTGCGTCCTACACTGCGTCAGACAGCCTTTCATAGGGCATGGCTGTGCTTTACTTTACTTCACTGTGTCCAACACCTAGCACAAGGCAAGTCATGTCTCTGTTTTTTCAACACACAAGTGGCGTCATCATCTGAATACCTGCCACTAAACTGGACACTGGACAGAAAAGGGGGGGAGAAGGAAAAGTCCCTGTCTGAGTAACTGCCAGAGGAGTCAGGTGAGGGAGGCACAAGCAGGAGTGAGTCATGGAGTAACGAATGACTGTCCACAACAACATCAACATATCAACATGTACTGAGCATTAACTAAACCCTGAAAGTGAAACAGAAACAAATTAGAATGAAGTGCAATCTGTAAACAGAAGAACCACAAGAGCATGAAGTGAAACCTGCAAAAGAAGCGCATGAGCATGAAGTGAAGCCTACAGAAATGGAAGGAATAAGCTAACCCTGTGCCATGCCAAGAGACTGGCACACCACAAGTGGCACCCCCCCCCCCCCCTCTCCCTTAAGGCCTGGGAGGAAAGACTGGCAGAGAGCCAATGTGCTGCCATCTTTAGTTGTTCAATTTGGTGGATACTGGAAAAGCTTCCATGTGCTTTTTTTTTTTTTTTTTAATTCCAGTCCCCATGTGCATGCCATTTTATCCATGCCATTATCAGTTGCCTCCTCACAAACACTGCCACATCTGTGCCCAACCCTACAGCCGCTGACCACAGCATCAGAGGAGACAGTGCAGGCAGTACAGCCCTGTGTGGCCACATGCAGCAAGGAGGACCAGTGCAGGCATACAGCCCTGTGTGGGCCACAGCATCAAGAGGGACATGCAGGCAGTACAGCCCTGTGTGGCCACAGCATCAGAGGAGGGACAGTGCAGGCAGTACAGCCCTGTGTGGCCACAGCATCAGAGGATGGACAGTGCAGGCACTACAGCCCTGTGTGGCCACAGCATCAGAGGATGGACAGTGCAGGCACTACAGCCCTGTGTGGCCACAGCATCAGAGGAGGGACAGTGCAGGCAGTACAGCTTTGTGTGGCCACAGCATCAGAGGAGGGACAGTGCAGGCACTACAGCCCTGTGTGGCCACAGCATCAGAGGATGCACAGTGCAGTACAGCCCTGTGGCTCAATTCAGAAAGGAAGACGCTGTGTGCCTGTTGTCCTTCCCCCTCTGACCACCTTGTTGTGACAGAAGGACAGGATAGCCTAGTGGTTAGAACATTATGCCTGCAATCTGACAATCTGGGTGCAATTCCCATTCAAGGTATTTTTCCCCTGTAGTTAACATCGTCAGACTGTATTCTCCCCCAAATCCCTTCAGATGAGACTATAAACTGAAACCCGTGTGGAACGAAAAGAACACGAGTGCTTGTTCATTATCCTACATAAAAAAGAATAAAGACACAAACAGAGGGCATGTCAGTACCAGAAGCAACTTCCTCTGATCTTTGTGGACCAGAGACACTGGGGGAAGCATGACCAGCCCAGTGCCCTGTGAAGCTGACAGCCCTCAACACTGCAGGAGGAGGGGATTGTCGCAGGTAAACGGTACATGACAACCTCTGTCAGTCACTGACCAGAACCTAAGCACACTCTATGGTGGTCCCTGCTACAGACCACTGTCAGTCACTGACTGTGAGCACACTCTATGGTGGTCCCTGCTACAGACCTCTGTCAGTCACTGACTGTGAGCACACTCTATGGTGGTCCCTGCTACAGACCACTGTCAGTCACTGACTGTGAGCACACTCTATGGTGGTCCCTGCTACAGACCATCTGTCAGTCACTGACTGTGAGCACACTCTATGGTGGTCCCTGCTACAGACCTCTGTCAGTCACTGACTGTGAGCACACTCTATGGTGGTCCCTGCTACAGACCACTGTCAGTCACTGACTGTGAGCACACTCTATGGTGGTCCCTGCTACAGACCACTGTCAGTCACTGACTGTAGACACACTGCTCTATATGGTGGTCCCTGCTACAGACCACTGTCAGTCATGACTGACTGTGAGCACACTGTCTATATGGTGGTCCCTGCTACAGACCTCTGTCAGTCACTGACCAGAACGTGAGCACACTCTATGGTGGTCCCTGCTACAGACCTCTGTCAGTCACTGACTGGAGCACACTCTATGTGGTCCCTGCTACAGACCACTGTCAGTCACTGACTACGTGAGCACACTGTCTATATGGTGGTCCCTGCTACAGACCACTGTCAGTCACTGACCACTGTGAGCACACTCTATGGTGGTCCCTGCTACAGACCCTGTCAGTCACTGACTGTGAGCACACTCTATGGTGGTCCCTGCTACAGACCACTGTCAGTCACTGACCACTGTGAGCACACTCTATGGTGGTCCCTGCTACAGACCTCTGTCAGTCACTGACAGTGAGCACACTCTATGGTGGTCCCTGCTACAGACCACAGTCAGTCACTGACCGTGAGCACACTCTTATGGTGGTCCCTGCTACAGACCCTGTCAGTCTCACTGACCAGAACCGTGAGCAACTATCTCTATGTGGTAGTGCTACAGACTGCAGTAACACCAGGCCACCACAGGCTGTGTCCTGTCACTGTGACTGTCCACTGCTTCATTCTCACCAAGAGTGCACAGAGAATCGCTACTGGCAGCATGTATGGGAAGTCTTGCTCTAGACCTGACCTGACCTGACCCACACAGTGCCCCCTCTCTGCTGCAGTCCAGCCACTGCCTGCAGATGATGGTCCTGCTGACCCAGCACATCACTGGGGCTGAAGCCCCACCCCATGAGAGACAGTGAAGACAACAGACCAGACTCCGGACCATCAGGTGTGGAGCCAGAGGCTGGCAGAGACAGCACTTTGCCTGCCTGCTTGACACCTCTGGTGATGGCACTTTCCCCAAGCAGTGATTTTCAGATGTTAAACGACATGGCTTCATTCTCACTCCTCTCTCTCACACCCCATGCTTACTGCACCACACAGCTACCTACTACACCCAAGCATTCCACACTCCTCCTCATTCATTCAACACAAACAAAGTTTCTACACACGCATACATACACCGGCACACACACACTCATACACAAACTCACTCATTCACTCTCACACACGCTCACTCACTCACTAACACACACCCTCACTACACTCACTAACAACTCACCACTTACACACACACCACTCACACACAAACACACACACACACACACACCACACACACACACACACACAAGCGGATCCTGGTCTAGAGGTAACGCGCCTGCCTAGAAATCCAAAAGTCGAGTCAGAGTTGTGGTGGTTTGAATCCATTTGGGCCCAAAACTTTTCCCCTGATCCATTGGACCATGAGTGGGGGTCTGGGTGCTAGTCTTTCAGATGAACGATAAACTGAAGTCCTGTGTGATACACATTATTTAGCACATGTAAAAGAACCTATGGCAACAAGAAGGTTGTCGCTCTGATAAGGAAACGCACACAGCTGCAGAGAGGAAAAAGAAAAAATGGGTGGCACTGCACTTGTGGTAACACGCTCTCCCTGGGAAGAGCAGCCAGAATTTCAAACAGAGAAATCTTCTATGACATGAAGTGGTATAAAAAAAAATTAAATAAACATAAAATAAAAATAAATAAATAACTACACATTCAACTGCACATTCACTCACACACACTTGCACAACACACACAAAACACACACACACACAACACACACAACACACACACACAGCCATGTTATTTAACATCTGAAAATCACTACACCACCAAACCCCTGTGCTCATCCCAAAAGCCTCAACCAGTCCAGGACAAAGGCTGCCCCTGACAGCCCTGACCCCACCCCCAACAGCCTGAAGTCGGCCTGCTGTCTTCACTGTCCCCACATGGGGCCTCCACTCCAACCCCACTGACCTACTGGGTCACCAGGACCTCCTCTCTCCCCTCAGGACAGTGACTGGCACTCATAAAAGGGGGCAGGGTCCTAGCTCTCTCTCTTCTTCATTGTCAATTGCTCAGACAGCACCTCTTGTCTGTCACAGGAGCTGATTTCTCTTCCCTCCCAAACCAAAGCTGCCAGTTCAATGACCCAGCTGACAAACTGCAGCCAAGTCTGTCTCTCCACTGCAAGGCACAGATGGCAGCAATGGAGAATGAGCTTGTTTTCCGCATTTCAGGAGATATATAATCTATCAATATTTTATATCTATATGTTCAGGAGTCAAGCTTCAAAAACCTTCTCATGAAATAAAAACGGTATTGCAAGCAGTCACATCCCAAAGAGGAAACACTGAACTATCCTCCTTTAGGGAAGCAATGCTAGTCACTTTTGATCCCCATTCATCATCCATCATTGTACTTTATCATGAGTGACGGTCCTCTGTAGTGATGTCACACATCTGAATTCTGTAGAACTGTGTCTACAAGCCAAACCAAGCAGCCAACTCCTGCATGACATCACTTGGGAGTTTTTGTTCCTTGGCTACAGCTCTGAGGTTGACCTATGGTCAGATTTCTGTGCATGCAAGTTTTTCTCCCCCTCACTCAAGCAGGCACATTCAGACTTTGGCTGTGCTGTCTACAGGTAACCCCTGTGTGCATGCTTTGGAACAAAGGTTTTTCATTTGTTCCTACCACCACAAAATGGCCTACACTTTCGCAAGGCAGAACTGGGTTTTAATATGTTCTGCATGCATTCACTCAAAAGGGCCAGCGGAACAGGATTTAATGTGTACGCAAGATGTTCTGCATGCGTTCGCACACAGTTAGTTAAAGTTAAAGTCTGTCCCAGACTAAGGCTCATCAGGCCGCGCTTATCGCGGTTTCTGTGGCGTTAAGTGACTGAGTCATAGACTCCCCCCTGGATAGGACGCCAGTCTATCGCAGGGTTAACCCCCAACACAAGGTTCGCACACAGGGCCTCGGTTTAAAGTCTCATCTGAAGGACTTTTGAGGAGAGTGGAGTCAGCACTGATGTTAACTCCAGGAGAAAAATCTCCTCAACCAGAATCAACCTGGGTCGTCAAATTGCCAGCGCAATGTTCTGACCACTAGGCTATCCGTCCCCCTGACCCAGTGTGCATGCATGTGTGTGTGTGCACGCATGGTGTTCATGCTTGCCAAACTCTCACTCTCTGCACAGCAGTTGACAGATGCTGTTTCTTCAGAATCCTGATGCCTGCATCAAGGACTCCAGCAGAGCTGACTGCTCCCTGTGTGTAGGGCAGAAATCCTCATCACCCTCTTCACCACTAAGGGACTGACACCCTTCTTCTCCTTCTTCACACTTACCACTCACCAGGTTTAGGAGTTGGGTCACAGCCAGAGCAGACGCAGCCCTACTAGCTATCAGTTTAGACTTCCGCAGAGGCCGGGCAGGCTTTTGCTTTCCCTGTCTCTCCACAATCCCACTTGTGCAGGGGAGAGGGCAGTTCTCTGAGCACAGGACCAGGGCAGCTGCATGTACATTGACTTCATAGTGCAGTAAGGGAAGACTAGTCTCTGAACCAAGCTGACAACATTTTTTTTTTGATGCTGAGAAAAATCGGATTCTGACAAGTGAAATCGTATTTCCATATTTTCTAAACTTTTTCTGATACCGACACAGAAAACTATGGCGGGTGCACAGGTCTGCAGCTGACAGCAATGCAGGGACAGCCCTGCCCTGCCCTGACCCAACCCAGACCCCTGTCAGCTGAGGACAGTGCCCTCTCTGCCCCAGCCCAGCCAAGATACACAGTCCTGCTGACCCAGCACACCCACTGGGGCTGAAGCCCTCACCCCATGAGAGACAGTGAAGACAACAGACCAGACTCCGGACCATCAGGTGTGGAGCCAGAGGCTGGCAGAGACGGCACTTTGCCTGCCTGCTTGACACCTCTGGTGATGGCACTTTCCCACAAGAGTGATTTTCAGATGTTAAACAACATGGCTTCATTCTCACTCCTCTCTCCCACACCACATGCTTACTGCACCACACAGCTACCTACTACACCCAAGCATTCCACACTCCTCCTCATCTCATTCAACACAAACACAAAGTCTGTCCAGTACTAAGTGCTTTCTTTCTCTACACCTGACTGTACATACACAGCTGACTGGCCTCCCTGTCTGTTCATTTTTCCTGCAGCAATTCTCCTGGCTCTCTGTCTGTCTGTCTGCACAATGGCCTTTCCTTGCTCTGCCTGCCAATTCCCTTCTTCCTTCACATTCTGTCTGCTGTACATTCTGTCTGCTGTACATTCTGTCTCCTGTGATAAATCTGTCTGCGGTACATCTGTCTGCTGGTACAAACTGTCTGCTGGTAAAACTGTCTGCTGGTACAAACTGTCTGCTGGTACAACTGTCCTGCTGGTACAAACTGTCCTCCTGGTACAAATGTCTCGCTGGAATCCCATGGTCATCTCTCTCTTGGTCTATCCATTCTTCCTTGTCAATCTCTGTCGTTTTCCTCAGTGTGGCCATTTCTTCATCCCTGACTGCTCACTCTCTTCAGGTCACAGCTTCTCTCTCCACTGCTCTCCATGGCTCACAGCATCTGCTGTCAGGGTCACCTCTCTTCACTTCTCTGGTAAAGAGGATTCTCCTCTGAATGCTGTTCACGGCTGTCTGCTGTTTCTTCAGGCAGTCAGGACTGGAGGGCTCTTCACTGCACAACTGCTGGAGCTCAGGGTCAAGAATGGGTCAGGATGTCAACTCCCCCATCCTCACGTCTTCTGCGCTTTTACAGTTAGTTGGGATCTGTGTCTTGCGCATGTCTTCTCTCTGTTGTGCTGAAGATGAAGATGAAGATGAAGTGAAGCTGTGGCTGTTCTTTCTCCACACAGGCCAAGGTCTGCTTTCTCTTCTGTCTCTCTGTGCTGAAGATGAAGATGAAAGAAGTGAAGCTGTGGCTGTTCTTTCTCCACACAGGCCAAGGTCTGCTTTTCTCTCTGTCTCTCTGTGCTGAAGATGAAGATGAAGATGAAGAACTGTGGCTGTTCTTCTCCACACAGGCCAAGTCTGCTTTCTCTCTGTGGTGAAGATGAAGATGAAGTGAAGCTGTGGCTGTTCTTTCTCCACACAGGCCAAGGTCTGCTTTTTCCTGCTGCTCCCTCAGGTGCTGATGTTGTGCTTGTTGAGGACGGCGAAAATCAAACATGCAGAGAATGCAGATAAATAAATCCCTGTTTTTTCTGCGTCTACATACTGAAACCCATACAGCATCTCTCTCTCTTCTCACTCATTCACTCACCTCTAAAACACACACACACAACACACACATTGCACACACACACAAACACCACGGCCCAACACAAACACACTTGCATACAACACACACTTTGCATACAACACACGCTGCATACACACTACACACGCCTGCATACACACACACACACACACACACACACACACACACACACACACACACACACACACACACAGCCATGGTATTTAACATCTGAAAATCACTACACCACCAAACCCCTGTGCTCATCCCAAAAGCCTCAACCAGTCCAGGACAAAGGCTGCCCCTGACAGGCCCTGACCCCACCCCCAACAGCCTGAAGTCGGCCTGCTGTCTTCACTGTCCCCACATGGGGCCTCCACTCCAACCCCACTGACCTACTGGGTCACCAGGACCTCCTCTCTCCCTCAGGACAGTGACTGGCACTGGGGCAGGGGGCAGGGGATGTAAGCCGACATCCTAGCTGACAGGACTCGGAGTTTTAAAGCAGTCAGCGTCAGGACAGTCCTGGCCATCTCTGACATGGATGAAGGTCACTCTGGCTTCCTGCAGACTTCTCTGTGTCCTAGTCCAGTCCTTTCCTGGCTTCCTGCAGCTTCTCTGTGCCTAGTCCAGTCCTGGCTTCCTGCTTCCTGCAGACTTCTCTGTGCCAGTCGTCCTTTCCTGGCTTCCTGCAATCTCTGTGTCCTAGTCCAGTCCTTTCCTTAGCCCCAAGTGACAAGAAGTCAGCCCTGGCTTCTGGTGTGGAGATGTGTGCAGAGAAGATTGATTGACTGATTGTGGATTCTTTACAGCAAGGTGATGGATGGTCAGTGAACAGCGCCAGCAACCTGTGTCACAGTGAGGAGGAGCATGGTCAGCACTGGTCAACAGCAGGACACACACACACTCCTTCCTGCATCGGGCTCCATGCTTACCACAGAATGATGGCCACTCTCCCGCTGATGTGAAGACCCCATTTCCTCTGCCAATATCTAGTCTTCCTTGTGCCAATGTCTGGTCTTCCTTGTGCCAATGTCTGGTCTTCCTTGTGCCAATATCTACTCTTCCTTGTGCCAATGTCTGGTCTGCCTTGTGCCAATATCTAGTCTTCCTTGTGCCAAATGTCTGGTCTGCCTTGTGCCCATCTCTAGGCTGCCCTGTGGCAACACCCTAGGCTGCCAGGCGCTCCTGTCGCCTCTGCCGTGCCCTCTTCCCTCTCTGCCGGTTCAGGGCAGCGAAATAGCCCGGCGTGCGGAAGTCAAGGGACTGGTAGCGGTCGGGCTCACGTCTGGTGCGCTGTGACCGCCGCACCGGTTCTGGGGCCGCTGCCGGTGGTGGTGCAGGAACAGGGGCAGGGGCGGGGCAGGGGCAGGGAGGGGGGGGGAGGGAGGGGGGGAGGGAGGGGGGCAGGGAGGGGGACAGGGAGTGGGGCAGGGAGGGGGGAAGGGGGTAGGAGTGGAACAGCTGGCACAGACATCTCCTCCTCCTGTCAACATCCAAGTCAACGGTAAGCGTCATCATCCCAAGCAAGGCAACCACACAATACAAAACAATACAACACTGACAGTCAAACACAACAGGAAAGACCATGGACTAGCACACACATGAATAAATTGCCGACTCCGCTTTCTTGGAACACTTGGAAAACAGTTTCGATATCCTATCTTCATAGACACATGTGCATTTTTTTAATATATCGAAACACACACATGTGCTTGCATGTACTCCCCACACACATTTGTGTATGCGCACGCATGCACACATACACGTTGCACAAACACACATCTACATACACACATACATCATTTAAAATAAGTGCTGACTCTACTTCCCCTAAAATCCTTCAGGTGAGACTATAAACAAAGGCCTTGTGTGTGAACACACGCAGAACATCTTGCGCACATGTTAAAACCCATTCCACTTTTTCAAAGAGCAGGCCATTGGTGCTGGTGGGAACAGATAACAAAATTTTCAGAACTGCATACACATGGGGAGCCGCCGCTATAGTCTAGTGGTTAGGGCGTTGGACTCGTAATCTAAAGGTTGCGGGTTCGATCCCAGCTTTCGGCTATGGCGTTGTGCCCTTGGAAAAGGCACTTTACGGCTATTTTCTCACCCCACCCAGGTGTAAAAGGGGTACCAACCTTGTGTTGGGGGTTAACCCTGCGATAGACTGGCGTCCTATCCAGGGGGGAGTCTATGACTCTCAGTCGCTTAACGCCACAGAAACCGGGATAAGCACCGGCCTGATGAGCCTTAGGCTCGGGACAGACTTTAACTTTAACTTTATACACATGGGGACAAGATGTAAAAAAGCACATGAGTGCTTATTCTATAATCCTTGGAATATTGAGTATAAATAAATAAACAAACAAATAAAAAAAATAAATAAAATAAACACAAACACAAACACGCACACACACACCACACCAGGGTTCCCAGGTACAGGGCATGAAACCAAAAAAAAAAGGACCTTTAAGGACTCAAAAGGACCCCAGGTCAGATTAAAAGGACCTAGACCATTGCAATCTTACATAGTCTTTAAAGATCATAACATGCAAATACAGTGAAACTGTTCAGAAGATCTACAGCTGTAATGGCAGTCAACAACTTTTGAAGCCCACATGACTTCAGCCATTACACGATCATTGTCAGCATCACTTTTTCCTGAAACTGTTTGGGGGTGCAGGGGCCAGTGCATTGCCCCCCTGAAGCTGGAGGTTTTTCAGCAATTCTAGCTTGTAAAAAGGCCTCTCTTTGAACTAACTTCAGTTCTTCATACTAAGCAATTTCTGCCCAGAAATAAGCTCTCCTAGAATGACTTTTCCAGTCATTTCTTCAACCCAAAGGAGGTTTTATAACCAAGTATTCATATATCTAAACAAATGTGCACTTAGGCAGATAAGGAGAAGGAAGAAAGAGAGAGAAAGAACAGACACACACCGACAGAGAAACAAAGAGGAGAGAAAGGGAGGGGAGGTGGTGGTGGTGGAATAATACCAAAAAAAACCTACAAAAAAGCATGTGTGCGTGCGTGCGTGCATGAAACAGAGAGAGAGAGAGAGAGAGAGAGAGAGAGAGAGAGAGAGAGAGAGAGAGAGAGAGAGAGAGAGAGAGAGAGAGAGAGAGAGAGAGAGAGAGAGGTATGCGTGTCTGTCTGTCAGTCTAGTATCTGTGTCTGTCAGTGTGTGTGTGTGTGTGTGTGTTGTGGTGTTGTGTGTGTGTGTGGTGTGTGTGTTGTGTGTGTGTGTGAGGAGTGTGTGTGTGTGCGTGTGCGTGTGTATGTGTGTTTGGGAGTGTGAGAATGTGTGAGAATGTGTGAGAATGTATATGTGTGTGAGTGTGAGAATGTGTGTGTGTGTGTATGTGTGTGTGAGAGAGAGAGGGAGAGAGAGGGGGGAAAGAGAGGGAGAGAGGTGTGTGTGTGTGTGTGTGTGTGTGTGTGTGTGTGTGTGTGTGTGTGTGTGTGTGTGTGTGTGTGTGTTTGAGACAGACAGACAGACAGACAGACAGGCAGACATAGAGAAAGAGAGAGAACCACAGACAGACAGAAAGAGAGAGGCTGGTAGGCCTGCTGGTTGTCATGTAAGCATTGCTCTCTGACAGCACACACAGCTGAAGTCCTAGGCTTAGAGATGACTCATGATGTAAAGCAGTGAAGGGAAGTAATCAGCATGGAAGAGTTAATGATGGACTAGTTTTTCTGGGTTTCATTTTTTTTCTCATCCTTTTTTTAGAGGTTTTTTTACCACAGATTTCTGCGAATTCGAAGAGATGTACCATGTCAATCTGTCATGCCCTTTTGCTTGATTCAACAGGACTTTAAGGGACTTTTCAGCATTTAAAAGGACCTGGTGATATTTTAAAAGGACCTACTTGCTGAATGAAAGGACTTAAAAGGCCTTTGAAGTTAAATCACATTTATAAGGACTTAATAAAAGGACTTAAAAGGCCCCTATGAACCTTGCACACACACACACACATACAGAAAGAGGTGATGGTGCATGGATTGGCGACATTGAACTGATCGAAATCGACGACACGACTTCCTCCTGCACCCAGCATGGCAGTCGTTTACCCCACTTTCCACTACCCCCACTTTCCACTGCTCTCAGTCAGTGGTGCTTGAGCCCTGATGATCTCATCTTAGCTACCCCCACTTTCCACTGCTCTCAGTCACTGGTGCTTGAGCCCTGATGATCTCATCTTAGCTACCCCCACTTTCCACTGCTCTCAGTCACTGGTGCTTGAGCCCTGATGATCTCATCTTAGCCCACGCTCTCGCCCTCATTTGAGCGTGGCGTCCTTTCCACTGTTACAGTGGAGAAAAGTGACCACACAGATTTTGATTTCCAACTTTTCAGTGCTTTGTGATATGTCTGAAGGTTTCTTCATCATTAGCGCCTTGGATTTTGGACTGGAAGGTCGCAGGTTCGAGTCTCTTAAGAGTGATAGGGATTTTTCGGACTCTGGACGGCTCCTACACAGAGAGAGTGTGCTGTGGGCTCCGTGGGAAGACTGGGACCACACAGTCAAGCTTCATTACTTTACGGATGCGAATTTGAGAGAGTTGTTCTAATTACCTGACCAACACTGCAGGTGTCTGTATCTCTCGGTCCGGGCGGATGCACTTCCACAGCAGCATCATTACATCATCCCCATCACCATTGATCATAATGCAATAATAAAAATTGCCTCTGATTCGGTGGCTCCCGTTGCTCTGGTCTCATGGTGACCTCAGATTCAGTTTCCCCATACGCTTCTGTGCCTGTGGTGAGTTTGTGTCAAAATCCGTTGGGGTTGGAGGTTCGTAGGGAGACGCTCGTTGGAGGGACGTTGTGGTCGCCACCTCAGGTGGGTGACTCATTTAGTCTGGCTCCACCACTAAGCTAATACTGTCGTTAGTAGGGGGCTTAGTAGGTGGTGTCCTCCACTGAACACCACCAAAGTGACTTAGCAGAAGTGCAGGTCCCCTCTGGCTGGTGGCCCCATGGCGGCCTAGTATTGATGGGTTCCCTGTGGACTGCCGATCCCGTGAATGAGACACAATGACTCAGGGTATGGCTGTGGCGGGGAGATTGAAATGAGCAGCGTGGGAACAGCAATGCGGGGACATCACAGAAGACGAGGCAGCAAAAAAAAAAAAATCTTATGCAAATATTAAAACTCCTTCTGCTTTTGGAAGAATATGGCAATGTGTGCCAGTAAAAACAGGTGACTAAGTTCACACAAATGCTGACACATGGGGACTGGATATAAAAAAGCACACAAGAGCTAATTTCATTCTCCTCAAAAGAAAAAAACACACACACACTCAGTGTTAACCCTAGTAGCCCTGAAATAACGGCAGCGGTACTAGGTGCTGCTGGCTGAATTAACAGCAGCCATTGTTGATTTGCAGTAGGGTGGGGTCAAACAACTCCTGATATTGATATGTAAAACTAAACTAAGTGTGTAAAGTTGTAAATCACTGGAAAGCTTAGATAACAAGCTTTTAAAAGAGTGAAATTTTATAGCAGCATGTAGTGTTTATGATAATGTAAAAAATAAATAAAGTTTAAAAACTGCGCGTGCACTACCAGTCACTGTTGCGATGTCGGTGACCCAGATTGATTTTAACACGATATGCAATGTTGTTGCGGTGCAAAAATGTCATGATTCGATAAATACTGTCTCTTGACATATGTTTTGAAAAAATAAAGAGCTTCCGTGGCTTTATCGGTCGTCAAATACTCGGAAAAGTCCAGCGAAATGATCGACGCGATCGCGATCGTCATGGCGGTGAACACTTATTTTGTGCTAACTGGCGGCGTTCTATGACGAAAATACGACAATCGCTTGATTTCGTGTGATGCAAAGTACTCGACAGCATATAGAAATGACTTAAAAACAGTTATTTCGAAGCAGTGTTGCGTTAAAATAAAGTAAAACAATGTATGACATCGAAATCGCCCGGTAGCTATGAAGTGCTTTGGACAAAACTTAGCACCGCTCGATTCAGTCCGATCGCGATCAATTTTTCCGAAGTTTTTCAAAAATATTTCACAATCCTTACCTTATCGTCTCTATTATCGTTTAATTCAACCAAATCCAGCCTCTAAAACTCCTCATCGCCGTCAATATCGTCAAAAAACTCGAAAAATACTTCGAGTGATACGAGCGTAAACACTTTGCCGCCATTTTGTTTTCAGGCGATCGACGGTTGTCCAAAAAAAAAAAAAACCCCACCTCTAAACCAATCAGAATCCTCGTTGCTTCCGACTGTGGACGACCTTCACCCATTTCTGCGGCCCTACAATGGCCTTCACGTTCATTGGATGACCTTTGAAAGCGAAAGAAAGCCTTCAATTATGATCACCGACGTCATCCCGGAATATTCCGGGAGCCGCCAGAAATGCTGCACTACGTCACTCCGGAGTAATCCGGGAACAGCGCTACTAGGGTTAACATCAGTGCTGACTCCAATCTCCCTCAAAGTCCTGCCGATGAGACTATAAACTGGTACCCCATGTGTGAACCCACGCAGAACATCTTGCACACACATTAAATCCTGTTCCGCTTTTCGTAAGAGTAGGCCATCGTGTGCTGGTGGGAACAGATGACATTTACAAAACTGCATACACACAGGGACTGGATGTAAAAAAGCACAAGAGTGCCTATCCCATTATCCTTGATACAAAAGAATAAAACTAACACAAACTCACTGTTGCTGAAGATACAGATGGAGCTGGGTCCACAGCAGACCCACTGGTCCCAGGCCTGGGAGACCTCTCCTCCTCCTCCTGTCAACAGCCAAGTCCAAGGTAGCATCATCATCCCATGCACAGCTATCACACAACACCACACAACACAACACAACAATGACAAACACAACAGGAAAGACCATAGACTAGCACACACATGAGTAAACTGGTCATTCTACTATGTTGGAACACTTGGAAACAGTTTCAATATCATATCAATATAAACACAAGTGTGCATGCACACCACACACACACGTGTACACGCAGACATGCATACACACACATGCACGCACACACACGCACGCGCACACACACACACACATCAGTTACCGTAAGTGCTAACTGCACTCCCCCAAAAGTCCTTAAGGCGAGACTATAAACCAAGACCTCATGTGAGCACAAATGCAGAACATCTTACGCACACGTTAAAACCCATTCCATTTTGGAAAGACTAGGCTGTTGTGTGCCAATAGGTACAGATGACAAAATATATGAAACTGCATACACATGGGGACTGGATGTAGTAAAAAAAAGGCACACAAGTGCTTATTCCAGTATCCTTGACATAAAAATAATTAACTAGATAAAAAAAAAAACAACCACACACAAACACACAGACACTTACCGAAAGAGGTGGAGGAGCACGCACTGCAGACATGCTCGGCAAGCTGGGCATGCTGGGCAAGGACACCTCTGACACCTCTTCCTCCTGCACACAGTCACAGTCATCATCATTAAACACCTGCCTACCTTCCCCAGCACAGGAAAAACAGTATCTGGACAGGACAAACAAGTACTGTGATGGAAATTCCATTTCAATTTGTATCAGAGGGAGAGAGAGAGGGAGAGAGAGAGAGAGAGAGAGAGAGAGAGAGAGAGAGAGAGAGAGAGAGAGAGAGAGAGAGAGAGAGAGAGAGAGAGAGACTGAGAGAGAGACTGAGAGAGAGACTGAGACTCAGAGAGAGAGAGAGAGGACTCAGAGAGAGAGAGAGAGAGAGAGAGAGAGAGACTCAGAGAGAGAGAGAGAGAGAGAGACTACAGAGAGAGAGAGAGAGAGAGGGAGAGGCAGAGAGAGAGAGATAGAGAGAGAGAGAGAGAGAGAAGAGAGAGAGAGAGAGAGAGAGAGAGAGAGAGAGAGAGAGAGAGAGAGAGAGAGAGAGAGAGAGAGAGAGCAGGGGGGGGCGGAATCAAATAAAATAATTTTTTATTCCGAAAAGAACAGATAAACAAATATCCAGTGCCTTCCCTTATCAGGGACAACATAAGAAATTTTTCATTACAAATAAAGTGAAAAAATTGCTGAAAACTCCAACAGCAACAACAATAATAAACCAGCTAATGAAAACGATACAGCAAGAACACAAAAATATCAAAACAAAAAAAAAGCAAAACACGACACACACACACTCATACACACTTACATACACTCACTTACACTTACATACATAACATACACACCACACACACACACACACACACACACACACACACACACACACACACACACACACACACACACACACACACACACACAACACACACACCAGACTGAAAATCGGACAATTCTATGAAAAGTTATTTCAAGTTGAAATGATAGACTGCAGGAAAAGACAAATACAGAAATTGGCAAGTTTAGCATCATAAAAGGTAGTCAGAATGAGGGCATTTCTAAAACATCTTTAAAAGAGAAAGGAAACAAAATTATTACTTGCTATTTTATTACAAGGTAGAACAATGACTACAGTTTTACAATCAATCAAAATCTCAAAATCAATAACTTGACCCCACCTCCCTAAAATGGCTCCTAGTGGAAAAGTGGGTTAGGTGCTAAGCGACTCACTTTGTAGTGGAGCGTCACATTTCAATATCAAGGTTTTTTTGGTTTTTTTCTACCCTACCCTGCTTCAAAACAACACTGGCAGATGTTAATTCAGCCAGCAGCACTGAGTCCACTGCTGTAAATTCAGCACTACCAGAGTTAAATGTAATAACAGATTTTAGATTAACCAAAAAAAACCATACACACACAGACACAGACACAGACACTTGGCCTGTTTACTGACCCGCAACTGCGCCACAAAAGACGGCACATCCTCAGCAACAGACACACGTGGCCTTGCTGAGGTGGTGGCCGTAGCGGTGGCCGTGACAGTGGCAGCAGCAGTCACAGTGGCAGTGACAGTGGCAGCAGCTGTAGCAGAGGTGGTGGCAGCAGCAGTCACAGTGGCAGAGGTGGTGGCAGTGTCAGTGAAATGGGTCTTCCTTCTCCTCTTGCGGGGGGCAGAGGGAGAGATGGGGGCGTTCTGGATCTGGAGCATCCCAGCCCTGGTGGCAGGCTGTGGCCTGACGTAGAATTCCCAAACTGATGGGAGTGTGGAGTCTTCTTCCTGCACACAGTCCAAGGCCAAGGCTCTGTCATCAGGCCATGACACTGTACAACACTGACACACTCACACAGTGTCATCAGGCCATGAAAGGCACTGACAGTGTACAACACTGACACACAGTGTCATCAGGCCATGAAAAGCACTGTACAGCACTGACACACACAGTGTCATAAGGCCATGAAAGGTACTGACAGTGTACAACACTGACACACACAGTGTCATCAGGCCATGACACTACAACACTGACACACTCACACAGTGTCATCAGGCCATGAAAGGCACTGACACTGTACAACACTGACACACACAGTGTCATAAGGCCATGAAAGGCACTGACAGTGTACAACACTGACACATACAGTGTCATTATGCCATGAAAGGCACTGACATTGTACAACACGACACACACAGTGTGCTTATCAAACACCATGGACTACCATACACAGCAATAGATACATTGGGGAAAAAAAAAGACAGACCAGAAAATGTCATTGATTACGATTTGTTTACACTTTCCAATTTCAGGACCATATCACAATACACACACATGCGTGCGTGCACATAAACATACATGCACACACAGACACACACATATGAGCATGTGCACATGCTTATACAAACATGCACCTATATGCACCCAGGAAGCATTTCAGAAAGAAGATAAATGAGTCTGGCTATTGTCTGTATAATAGCCGCACAAGCAATGTGATAGATTTTCAAAATGCTTTAGTATGTAACAAAGTTTCTGGTTGGTGTCATCGGAGAAATGTGTCATCCCTCATTTACAGATTTAAACTAAACGCTTTCAGAACAAAATACGTGAAAGATGTAAACTGTATTTGTGGTGAGAAGATTACAAATAGTCATGTCATTTTTAATTGTGGACATTTAAAAGCACTTTTACCTGCTGTACCTAGTTTGTCACTGGATCAGGTTTCGTCTGAATCTTCGTTACTGTTGGATATTGTATTACCTTTGAAAAGAAGTCCAATAATCCAGTTTTTGTCGTATGTTAGGGTTAGTTTTTATTCAGCACTGTTAAATGACATTTTTCAGTTTATTGTTTACTCTTTCTTGTCAGATTTTGTTGTTGTTGTTTTTTGGGGTGTTTTTTTTGTGTGTCTAAAATCACTAAATGTGAATAGACGTTAAACTGAAGATACACACACACACTTACACAGGGGGAGGGGGGGGGGGCAGAATAGCCTAGTGGTCAGAACATTGTGCTCACTATCTGACAACAAAGTTCACATCTTATTGAAGGGGGTATTTTCCCCTGAAGTTAAAATAAGAGCATACACACGGGGACTGGATGTAAAAAAGCACAAGAGTGCTTATCCCATTATCCTCGATATAAAAGAATAAAAGAAAAAGAAAAAAAGAACACACACACACACACACACTTACACACACAACACACTCACACACACACACACACACACACTCACTGTTGCTGAAGAAGAAGCTGGAACTTCTTTCACTGCTTCTCCACTGGGTCCAGCCACCACCTCCTGAAATCAAAGTCCAAGGCACAGAGTGATTATTCCATTATCCTCCATAAAAAAGAATGAAATAAAATAACCCTCTTGGTCCTGAACAGGGATTTGCCAGGATTGAATAATTGCCCCCTCCCCCCCCCCACCCCCCTGAATCCCCAACTGGGGTTTGCTGGGATTCACACACAGTAGTTTTCCATCACACAGTTAACTCCAATGATTGTTACCATGTGTCGAAGCTCTATCAGGCATTTACAAAACTGCATACACACGGGGATAGGATGTAAAAAAAGCACAAGTGTGCTTATTCTATTATCCTCCATATAAAAGAATAATAATAATAAAAATAATGATAATAACAATAAAACACACGCACACACACACACACTCACTAACACACACACACACACACACTAACACACACACACACACACACTAACACACACACGCACACACACACACTAACACACACACTAACACACACACACACACACACACACACACTAACACACATACACAAACACACTAACACACACACACACACACACCTGGTCTGCTGACTGACCTGTGTCTGCTCCACGAAGGAGGGCTGGTCCTGACTAGGACCAGTGACCGTTGCTGTGACTGGTCTCTTCCTTGCTGGTGCTGCTGAGGTGACAGTGGCAGTGGCTGTCCTCCTCACTGCGCTCGTTACAGTGGCTGTCCTGCCCACCGTCTGACCACACACACACACATAAGACACATGAATGCACACACGCCGCACTTTAAAGCACACACGCTCACACTTGTATGCATGCATGCACACAAGCACGCACGCGCGCGCGCACGCACGCACACACGCACACACACGCACACACACACACACACGCACACACACACACACACGCACACACACACACACACACACACACACACACAGAGGGTAGGGAGGGATAACCTAGTGGTCAGAACATGCAATTGCAATCAGAGGACCCAGGTTCGAATCCTGTTGAAGGGGATATCGATATGTTCCCCTGGAGTTAAAATCCACCATGTATAGACTCCTCTTTTCCAAAAGTCCTTTGAATGAGACTCTAAACTGAAGCCCTGTGTGTGAACGCACACAGAATATCTAGCGCACATGTTAAATCTTGTTCTGCTCTTCGAAAGAATCTGCAATTGTGTGCCGGCGGGAACAGATGATAAAATTTACATAACTGCATGCATACAGGAACTGGATGTAAAAAAAAAAGCTCACAAGTGCTTATTTCATTATCCTCAATATAAAAGAATAAATAAATAAACAAACAAACAAATGAATACCTTTAAATAAATTTCATACACACTTGCAGACACTCTCACACCACACACTCAAATTTACACACACACACACGCCCAAACATGCACGCACACATGCACACACGCAAAACACACATACGCACGCACACACACACACGCACGCACGCCACGCACGCGCGCACGCACATACACACACACTCACTGCTGCTGGAAATGCAAAATGGACCTTGCTCCACATTGCTGGGCCCAGGCTTGGGAGACATTACATAGAGGCCCGCCTGTCAACAACCAAGTTTATGGTAGCATCATCAACCCATGCAAGGCAATCACACAATACAATACAATACAATATAATACAATACAATACAATACAATACAACACTGACAGTCGAACACAACAGGAAAGACCATGGACTAGCACACACATGAATTAAATTATTGACTCCACTTTTGTTGGGAACACTTGGAAACTGTTTCAATATCTTATCAAAACACTCGCACTCTACACACACACACTCAACCCACACACACACACACAACACACAAACTACACACACACTCAAACAACACACAAACACACACACAACACACTCAAACAAAACACACAACATGTGCATGCAACATGCTAGCACACACACACACACTACACCACTCACACACACACACACACACACACACACACACACACACACACACACACACACTCACACACACACCACACCACACCACACACACAACACACACCACACACACACACACAACACACACACACACACCACACCACACACACACACAAACTCACTCACTCCCACACAACACACACACACACACACTCTCACACCACACACACACACACACACACACACACACACACAAACACACACCACCACACACACACCACACCGTACACACACACAACACACAACACACACACACACACACACACACAGTCACACACACACACCCCCACACACACACACATGGAGGATGGGATATCCTAGTGGTCAGAACATAGCGCTCACAATTTGACATCATGGGTTTGATTCTTCCCCTGGAGATAACGACACTGCTGACTACACTCCCAAAAATCCTTCAGATGAGACTATAAACTGAGGCCCAAGTGTGAACGCATGCAGACATTTTTCGTACACATTAAATCCTGTTCCACTTTTCATAGAGAGTAGGCCATTGTGTGCTGGAAGGAACAGATGACAAGATTTACAAAATTGCATACACATGGGGACTGGATGTAAAAAAAAAAAAAAAAAGAGCAAAAGTGCGTATTCCATTATCTTCAATATAAAAGAATAAATAAAATGAAGAAAAGAAAAGAAAAAAAAAATGAAACACACACACATAGATTTAAAAAACTGCACAGATGCATCATGCCTAGATATCAAGAAACAAGTCCTGCTTCTGTGATACCAGTATTGAAAATAGAAAAATCAGATTATCATATTGTATCATATTATCACTGAATATTACAGCAGAACTGGAAACAGTTTTAATGGCTATTAACAGTACACTTGATTTTACATGGTGTGTATTTCAAATACAAATTTGTGTTGATTTCCTGTCGTTAATGTTTGCTTTAAAATCCCCTTGATATGAGAAAAGTTCATAAATTGTATTGGAGATGAAGTATGTTGTACACCTCTTCACCTTAACCCTCTTAGCCCCGATCGGGAGGGATTTGCTGGGATTGAATATTTACCACCCCCCCCCCCCCCCCCCCCTCAAGTCCCAATCCCAGATTTGCTGGGATTTTACACACAGTAGATTTCCATCACGCTGTGACCATCACTAATTGGTACCACATGTTAAACCTCTATCAGGCTAGAAGGAGAATACAACACATGCATGCTAACACTCACAAACACACACACAAACACACACACACATTCACACACACACATACACACACTCAACATACACACACACACAAACACACACACACACACACACACACACAGCACACACAACCACAAACACACACACATACACACACACACACAAAACAATACACACACAAACACACATACACAAACACACACACAAACACATACACACACAAACACACATACACACACACAAACACATACACACACACATTTACATACACACACACACACAAACACACACAACACCACACACACAGACACACACACACACGACACACACACACATACACATACACACACCACACACACACACACACACACACACACACACCTGAGAATGCCAGGGGAAGTAGGACACTTGGTCTTCTTCGCTCTGGTGACTGGCTGCTGCTGCTTCACCACTGACAGAGGCTGCCTGGCTGTCAGGCTGCTTGGAGGGTGCTGGCGTTGAGTGGGCCAGGGGAGCCCTGGGTTTGCTGCAGAATACAAACCTAGTGATGGTAAGGACCTGCCAGAAATGTATGGCTAAATGGGGATGGCTGAGGTCGTGCATGTTGGGGGTTGGCGGTGTCCATCTTGTCTGCCTGCCTGCGCTGTGTGGAACGGTGTTGTCTGCATGAGTGTCACCAGCCAGTGCGGAGGGACCCTGAGATGGCCTAGAGACCCTACGGTCTACGATGAAAACCCTGTCACCTGACGCATACACCTTTCGCACACACATTCACGCCCTGACCCATTGTGGTGACGATGCTGTCTCTGTCTGGCCAGCTGCCGTCTCTGATCCCGCTGTCTCTCCTCAACTTCTCCATCGCTGAGGCTCCATCTGAAGGGCGATCCTGGAGAATAGAGAAAACCATCACACCATTATCCAATGCTGCTTTGGGTTTGCACTTTGTGTTAAGTGATGCAGATAGAGAAAACCATCACACCACTGTCCAATGCTGCTTTGGGTTTGCACTTTGTGTTAAGTTATGCAGATTGAGAAAACCCATCACACCATTATCCAATGCTGCTTTGGTTTGCACTTTGTGTTAAGTTATGCAGATTGAGAAAACCATCACACCATTATCCAAATGCTGCTTTGGGTTTGCACTTTGTGTTGAAGTGATGCAGTCAGCATTTAGGACTGAAGTAGCTTTCAAACAGACAGAGGAGATTGATGCAATGCTCAGTTTTAAAGTGCTGACATTTGTTACAGGAATGCATGTAGGTATGACCTATCTGTATGTCTATCTGTAGTCGTCTGTCTATGTCTATCTATCTATAGTCTGTCTGTCTGTCTGTCTGTCTGTCTGTCTGTCTGTCTATCTATCTATCTATCTATCTATCTATCTATCTATCTATCTATTATCTATCTATCTATCACTATCTATAAATGTCTATCTATCTTTCTACCAAATGCAACACCAAGCGAATTCAACAGGAAAATGTTCTATCTTATGCCATCAACAATACACTGATTAGTTCTTCTTTTCTTTTTAGTCCTTAGCTACTTGTCGATAATCACCAAAGGTGAAATTTTGCATATCCCATCATTTTCCTCACCCTTTAGATAGCCGCATTCCAACTTCGAGGATGATGTCTGAACACAACACCTGTGTGCATGCATTTTTAAGATTCTGTCATTCATTCCTGCCAGTACACATATGGCCTACTCTTCTGAAAGGTGGAAACAGGCTTTTCATGAACAGGCCGATATTCTGCCTACATTGGCACATGGGCCTCAATTTATAGTCTCTTATGAAGAACTCTGCCACCTAGTTGATTTTCTTGTCCAAACTAGGGAAGAAAGTGCAAGGCCAGGAATCGAACCAGAACCTCACAGTTTACATGTGAGGGCAGGTGATGTCTTCACCTTCTGCCACCTTCCTTCCCTCTTACAATGAACTTTTAATGGCATAGGCTTATAAAATTAAACTGTTAACATGGGCAATAAAATCGGCACTTGTTGTCAGGCATACCAGACTGGGAAGTGGAGAAGTCCACAGTTCTCTTCAGGATTTTCAAGACAGAACCACCCCTCACACTGACAGCAGTTGTCCACTCATTCAAACCAGTGTTCCTTACAGTGTGTTGGGTTTTTTTCACAGTGTGATGGAGTGACCAGGCCTGTTTTGACATCAAGAGAAGGTAATCTGTGGCACTGAGTCTCACACTAAGTAAACTCTGCGCGTGTGGTGTGCAGTGTTTATGCGTGTGGTGTTATTTAATCATTAGTTTTCATTTTTTTCATTCCAAGGATGGTTCAACAAGAGCTCATGGCTGGTGTGTGTGCGCGCATACATGTATGGGTGAGTGGTGTGTTAGCATGGAGAGAAGAGAGAGAGAGAGAGAGAGAGAGAGAGAGAGAGAGAGAGAGAAAGAAGAGAGAGAGAGAGAGATGAGATGGAGAGAAGAGAGAGAGAGGGGGAGGGAGGGAGGGGGGAGGGAGGGAGGGGGAGGGAGGGAGGGGAGGGGGGGGGAGGGAGCGAGAGAGAGGAGAGAGAGAGAGAGAGAGAGAGAGAGAGAGAGAGATGAATGAATGAATGGATGGAGGATGGTGGATGGATGGAATAGATGAAATGAATGAATGATGAATAATGAAATGAATGAAGAATGATGTTCTTATTTTTCAAGGGTGACAGAAAAGCATTCACATTCTTTTTTCATTCAGCCCTTGCCCTGATTAGGGAATAGCAACCCCCCCTTAAAAAAAACAAGCAACAACGCAGTCATTGGATGAGACTAAAAACCGAGGCCCCGTGTGTGAATGCCGCAGAACATCTTGCACACACGTTAAAACCCTGTTCCGCCTTTCGGAAGAAGCAGGCCATTGTGTGCCGGTAGGAGGGATGAAAAAATTATTTTAAAAACCCAGCTTGCACACAGGTGTCGTGTTTAGACACCATCCTGAGGGAAAAAGAAAATAATGGTAGAGGCTGCACTTGTGGCAACACGCTTTTCCCCCGGGGAGAGCAGCCCGAATTTCATGCAAAGAAATCTGCTGTGACATAAGGTGGTATAAAATATAAAATAAAAATAAAAACAACAACAAATAAAACAAAAAAAAACAAACAAAATTAAAAAAAACAAAAAAAAGTAAAACAACCCCCCCCCCCATAAAAACCCCACCATGAACAACAAAAAGTCAACCTATTTTAAAAAAACATTTAAATTATCAACCCATTATAACCTATGATTTAAAAAAGGATAGAATAAAATTATCAACCAATTATCAACCTATGTTTAAAGAAAGCAGATAGATTTAATTATCAACCCCTTTAACCTATTTTAAAGAAAGCAAGATTAATTTAAAAAACTTATTAAAACATTAATTTCAACCCCATTTCAACCATGATTTAAAGGGAAGCAGATAGAATTTAATTATCAACCCCCTTATCCCCAACAGATACATGATAATTATTCAAACAAAAAAAGATAGAGTGAAACAATTAACATAATCCCTAACTCACCTAAACAATGTTAACACGATACACGATTATAATGTAAGCGATTCAAATATTTATAATAGAAATAGAAATACAGCAGAGAGAAAAACAACACAAGCCAAAAAAAAAAAGATACATTTGACATTTCCACAAACATCAACCCCTGAGAACCACCCAAACAAGGTAATAAAAAGGGTTACTAAATAAGTTTTTCACAGGAAGTGTCCTGGCTCATTTTGGGAGGGCAATCTTGTCTCCATTCAACCCTTCCACTTCCTTTCTCCCAACAATTTCAGAAAAAAGGAAACCACCCCCCCTTTTTTTTTTTGGGGGGGGGGGGGGGGGGGGGGGGGGGAAAAATTGAGAAAGTGAATTTTGGGGGTCACTGATGCTAACATGAAATAGGTTTGGTGTAAGTAAATCTTGAACTGCAATGGAAAGAAAGGGAAAAGTGATCTTTTTAAGTTACTGTACTTTCAATGTGTGTGTGGTTGTGGTGTGTGTGTGTGTGGTGTGTTTGTGTGTTTGTGTGTGTGGGTTGTGTGTTGGTGTGTGGGCGCGCGCATGAGCAGGCTGTGTTTGTGTGTGTGAAGCTACCCTTTTAAATCATTTCTATGACAAGAGGTGTTGAAAAGTCTTATTTCATCGACTTCAGGGTCAGCCAACTTGTTGGCTTAAAAATCCATTCCATTTTTGTCATAACTATTCCCAAAAAAAAATAGCGCAATGTTCAGCCTTAAAACTGGTTTGAAAAAAGGACTTTGTCCAACAACAAACTGTATTCAGTATCTCTGCCCTGTCCTTTCTCTCCTGATAAAACACTGAATTCAAAAGCAAACCCTGAGAAGAATTTGTTCACTACTCTGTCTTCCCTTACAAACGAAAACAAAAGAAAAATACCTTTTCGAAAAATCTTTTTAAAATGCAAACTTAACTGACAAAAGAAAAAACAAAGTAAACGAAAGTTAAAACTAATTTCAAATGTTTGTCTAAATTTTTGGGTAAGATACTCAAATTTACAATGAAGAAAAAGTTACTTTTTTCTTTAAACAATACTATGAAAATAAGAGAGAGAGAGAAGAGAGAGGAGAGAGAGAGAGAGAGAGAGAGGAGAGAGTGGAGGAGAGAGAGAGTAGAGAGAGAGAGAGGAGGGAATCAAATAGAAAAAGGGGAAAAAAGGGAAAGCTGTCCCATAACCTAGGCGGCAAGGGGGCGAGGCATCAAGACCTCAGCTTCCTAGGGGCCCCCATATGATGGCGACCCTCCTCTCCCTGTTGCTTTCTTCCCTAACCCAAAAAGGTACCCCCTTTACGCGGGGGGAACTGGGAGACGTACTAACCAAGGCATGCAAATGTTACCCATCCAATTGAAACCCCTTTTGCTTTTTTTGACTGAGGGAAAAAGCCCTTTTTTCCACTAGCTATCCCACCCAAATTTCAGAATAACTTTTTTAAAAAAAAAAATTCACTTGCAAGTGTCTTTTGTTACATTTTTAAACCCCAAAAGAAGGAAAGGCGCCAAATAAAACATCTCCACATCTTTTGCCGTAAAGCATTTTTAAAAACATGGTATATTGGTACCTTTCTTTTTGGGCCAAATTAAGTTTATTCCCAACGAAAAATTGGCGAGCTGACAGAGTTCTCAATTCTGTAAGTACCATGATCCCCACCCCCAAAGGGTTTTTGGGAGCTGAAGTTTGGAGGGACAGAAAAACGACTTCGATCCATTCCCCAGTTCTCCGAGTCACACTATCACCACTGTTAAAAACTTGCTAGCCAAGTGTAAACGTGTGTGATCAAAATAAAAATTTCCCCCATTTCCCAAAAAACTACCGTTTTTTGCAACTTTTATTTGTATTTTTAATAGGTTTGTTGGGGGCGCCCTTTGACTTTATGTAAACAATCAATTTTTTTTCTTTTAAATTTTTTTTGGTTTTGTTGTTGAAATCTGCCATTGAAGGGTTTTTGTAAATTCAATCTACAGAGTTTTTTCCCATGTTAGGGAGAATTGGTCTGATCTAAGAAAAAACATTAAAAAAAGATTTGTTAAATAATTTTTTGCTTATTCATGAATTTTTGTTGTTAAAAAAATGATCTTAAAACGATTCATCAAACTACCTTGAAAGTTCTTTATTTCCCTTTAAATTTAATATTTTTTCCATTACGTCGTTGGGGGGTAAATAACCGATCTCACAACGCAAAGCAGTACGATTCTAGGTAACAAAATTTAATAATCGATTGTCATTTTAAAAAAAAATTTTGGGGGGGAAAAACATTACCAAAAAAAAAACACTCAAAATTTAAAAAGTAAAGCATAAGGTGCAGGTGCCGTTTTTTTAAAAACACACGGCCTAAGGATTGTTTTTTTTGAACCAAGTTCGAAACATTGAAAAGAGTTTATAAAATGCAGATATAAAAGTATGAATCTATGGCTATTTTGGGGGTTTTTTTATTTTAAAATAAATTAGGGGTTTAAATTAAAAATTTTATTATTAACATTTCAAAATTTTTTTCATTTTTAAAAAGCTACAATTCAAAATTTTTTCGAAACCTTTATTAAAAAAAACCCTTTTGACTCCCCGAATATACATAAAACTCACTACTACTACTACACTTTTTTTTCAAGTAGTCATCACTTCTACTAAACCCCTGAAACCACAGCCCAATCCATTACACATTTTATCAAGTGTCAACACTTCAAATTTTCTGAACCACTGCTACTACTCATTAAAATTTCTTCTACCAAACCCCCCCTTCCACGCTACACTACAATACATTTTTACAGGTAAATTTTCCTTTTTTTCAAAAGCTTTTAAACTACAAAAACTACAATACCCACCTATTTTTATCAAGAGATCTATCATTCTACAAAGCTTCTGACTACCACAGCTACTATACTTCATTACTCCCCCCCCCCCCCCCCCCCCCCTTTTTCCCCCGTTTGGAAGGTGAACCCCAAGGGTCCATCACCTTCTTAAAAGCACTCCCTTTTTTCCAAGAAAAACCCCGGGGAAATTTTTCTTTTTTTGTGCCGTCTTTTAAAAACCCTTTCCAGCCACATTGGTGTGACGTCAGAATTTCCTGAAAAAATCAAGTTGGGTTTTTCCCTGGGAAAAGCTTTCCGTTTTTGGGGAGCTTGCTTACAGGAAACTGACTGAAGGAGGTCTCCCTATATTGCAAAATAAAGTTCTAAAAAAACCCACTAGACTTTCTTATATCCAAGCTAACATCCTCGGTGGGACCAGGTGGGACCAGAAATTGACGTTCTTATAAGAGGGGTTTCTTATAAGCGAGGGTTCTTATATCCCCAGCTTTCGTAAGTCAAAAAAGAACACCTTCCACGGAACCAATTTTTTTGCTTTCTTATAAGGGGGGTTCACTGTAAGCGAACTTCTTATAAGCCGTCAGATGTATAAGTCTAAGGGCCATACATGTGAAAGTGGAAAATAGAAAAGGAAGGAGAGTCTTGAAGATAAAATCACAATAACTAACACAAGTAAATAAATGCATCATCATTTACTGGAAACAAATGACACTTGAATGACAAGGCCATATGCTCAACAAGATAAAATAAAAGAGGCTGTACTTTTTAGGCCGACTTGTTCAAATTTTATGCATGTATTGGTTTTTACCGTGCGTTTGATAAGAGAAACTTGGGGCGTTCACTGTGAGGATTCACGCCACAGCAACAACACGTTCGAAGTGCTGGCACAAATTTTGAGATCTGAGGCTGGCTTCGCCTTTCGATTCCAGCAATCAAAAAGGGGAAAGAAGGGGCCTAAAGGCACCTTGCTCAAGCTGTTGCGAAAAATTCACGCTGTGCGTGAGAGTCCATGTAATGCGAATGGATGAAAAAGAAACACAATGTTATTGGGGAAATTTTGCTTTTATGTGCCTGTCTTCAAAACTTGCCAGCCACATCTGGTGTGACGTCAGAATTTCCTGAAAGAATCAAGTTGGGTTTTTCATGGAAATGCTTTCCGTTTGGTGAGCTTGCTTACAGGAAACTGACTGAAGGAGGTCTCCCTATATTGCAAAGTAAAGTTCTAAAAACCGACTAGACTTTCTTATATCCAAGCTAACATCCTCGGTGGGACCAGGTGGGACCAGAAATTGACGTTCTTATAAGAGGGGTTTCTTATAAGCGAGATTCTTATATCCGAGCTTTCGTAAGTCATAAAGAACACCTTCCACGGAACCAATTTTTTTGCTTTCTTATAAGGGGATTCACTGTAAGCGAACTTCTTATAAGCCGTCAGACTGTATAAGTCTAAGACCATACATGTGAAAGTGGAAAATAGAAAAGGAGAGAGAGAGAGAGAGAGAGAGAGAGAGAGAGAGAGAGAGAGAGAGAGAGAGAGAGAGAGAGAGAGAGAGAGAGAGAGAGACAGAGAGAGACAGAGAGAGACAGAGAGAGACAGAGAGAGAGACACAGAGAGAGAGAGAGAGAGAGAGAGAGAGAGAGAGAGACAGACAGACAGACAGACAGACAGACAGACAGACAGACAGACAGACAGACAGACAGACAGACAGACAGACAGACAGACAGACAGAGATTGATTGATCCATTGATTTTTTCCTTTATACCGAGGATAATGGAATAAGCACTCTTGTGCTTTTTTACATCCAGTCCCCGTGTTATGCAGTTTTGTAAATATCTGTTCCCACCAGCACACGATGGCCTACTCTTATGAAAAGCGGAACAGGATTTAACGTGTGGCAAGATGTTCTGCATGGCCTCAGTTTAAAGTCTCATCTGAACTTCTTTTGGGGAGAGTGGAGTCAGCACTGATGTTAACTACAGAAGAAAAATCTCGACCGGAATCGAACCCGGGTTGTCAGATTGCCAGCGCAATGTTCTGACCACAAGGCTATCCGAGAGAGAGAGAAAGAGAGAGAGAGAGAAGAGAGAGAGGAGAGAGAGAGAGAGAGAGAGAGAGAGAGAGAGAGAGAGAGAGAGAGAGAGAGAGAGAGAGAGAGAGAGAGAGAGAGAGAGAGAGAACTCAAGAATTTAATTGTATAGGCCATACAACCCGTTACAATTCCATGGGTAATCAGGTGTGAATGGATGCGGCATTGTGGTATACACATTTTAAATGAAACATTATTAGTAACACAAAGAAATCAGTATTATCTTTCAAAATGACATTAGCGGCGTCTGTTGGCATTATACCTACCAAGATCATGGACACACATGTCGTATTGCATTTAACTTTCAAATGATGTTAGCAGAGAATACATGCTATACGTTTATAGAATAAACACCTCTCATAAGTCACTTAGAACATTACCACAAAAGAGATAACACAGTTCTGTTTCTACAGCATTGCGACAAATAAACACTGATGATCTTGCTTAGAAGAAGCCGTATAGTTGTTTTTTAGGTGCATTTATAGTTTTGACATGAATTCAGACAAAATGTCACCGGTATTTTGTTGGGTACCAAGGTAAAGTACGTTTCTAAATACATACATTATGACACAATAGGCATGTGTTCTGAATCAATAGATTCTTAGCGTACACATATATATGTGAGCTGAACAATGAAAGGTGGAAAATAGAAAACAATATATACAACACAGTTTTCAATTTGTAGTAGAACCACTTCCATCACCTGCAGTAGAGCTACTGAGTATACACAGATCGAAACTTCCATGCAAACATAGAACAGTTTCCCCAAACCGTTTAAACTGTAAAATTGCAACCTTTAAGTAGAGCAGTGGCTGGATCTGTAACGAATTGTTTCATACAATTAAGGGATTCATCTAGCTCAAAGCAAAAGAAAATCAACCAGAATACAACGATTGTTTGCTTGCTGCTTTTGCATTTAGGATGCCTCATTATTACGTCCAACAACATGGAATTAAGCACACAACACTCAAGCATTTAGGTACTATTGTAAAGTCACTGTTATCATGATATAGACCGTCAGTTTGATTAGATATATACAAATCATAAATAGGCCTACATCAAAAAGTACCAAACAGTTAAAGTATGATCGTGTCGTGATACGGTATTGACATGTCTTTCACAAAATGCATAAATTCATCACTTTCAACAGCTACTGTTTCTTTGCTCTTTCTTCCATGCTTTGAAATTTTGTGTTGCTGAATGAAAAACGCATAAATCAATAAAAGAAAATGTGTTTGAACAAAACAATCCTTCATAAAGTGTTTAAAAAAACAAACAAACAAACAAAAAACAGACAGAGACATAAAATACAGGAATGAACAATCTTTCAGTGTGGAGGCTAAGCCTTTCACTTTCTAGACTAGTGTGTGCACACTGATGTATTTTTTGTATTTTGTACCACATAATGTCACGGCAGATTTCTCTGCGTGAAATGTGGGAGTGAGTTGCACTGTTCCAGTTTTTCTTGGGGTCATGATTTTTATGTCATTTCATTTTCTTTGACATGCTGGGTTTTGAAGCTTGCTTCTTGATTCTCGGATCTCCGATGAGCCGTTGTCCAGTTTGATGGCAGTCTTGCCTGCGTTCTACGTGTCTGTCTGTCTGGAGCGGCTTGTTGTGGTATGTCCTCAAGTACAGTCCCTGCAGCCTCGCTTTGATTGCTTCCAGTGTTCAATAGTGGTGGACTGCTCTCACTTTGCTGTGGTTGACCTGGGGGATCCCCGGTTTGCTGCTCTGCATTTTGCGGTGCGACCATACCCGGGTTAAACAACATTCCCTGTGAGGAGGGGGGAAGAGAGGAAATTGTTGTCGCTGTCACTGGTGTATTGTCTTTCCTTTCTTGAAAAGCATGTTCACCATCCGTTGTCACATCTTTCTCACTTTCCTCTCCTTTCTTTGGTGCTGAAGACAGGACAGGCTCAGGGCCAGCAGGATCCAGCACAGCAGGACAGGGCTGAGCACTGAGCTCCTCACACACTGTTTTGTGGAGGGCGGGATGACCAGTTCTGCTTCCCTGGGCGACAGACTCGGCCTTTGATCCCCGGTGGTTTCCTCAGCGTTCTTCCAGGTGGGGGAAAGATATGGGTCTAGCTTTTCCACAGTCCTTTCAGAGGTCGTAGGAGCATCCGCCAACACCCCACCGTACGGAGTGATGGGTACCGCCGCCGGATGTGGCCCCGGAGTTTCCAGAGAGAGGGATCTTGAAGTCTGATAGGCAGGAGACCTCACGAAAGTGTCACGTCTTCTGTGGGCTTCTGTCTGCCTCCAGTTTCTCCTTTCACCTCGCAGGGATGAGCAGCGTTCTTCCTCCCTGTGTTTGCCTCTAAGTGGAGCTGACTCTTCAGGGAAGCTACATCCATCTCTCTGGCGTTTTGTGTTTGGTTCTTCTCCACTCAGGTAGCGGTAAGTGTTCTGATGCCTCTGGCGGTTTCCGTTGTACCTAACAGGCCGTTGATGTCGATCTTCTACTTGCAGTTGGCCTGCTCTGAAGTAGGCAGTTTTGCCCTGCTGGCGATAGTGCTCCACTTTCTTCTGTTGACGAACAGTCAGATCTGCAGAAATCCTGATGTTTTCTTGCCGGAAGAGATGATGATGGTTTATTTATTTATTCTTTTATATCGAGGATAACAGAATAAGCAATGATGTGCTTTTTTTCATCCGGTCCCGTGTGTATGCAGTTTTTGTAAATATTGTCATCTGTTCCCACCGGCACATGAGAGAGAGACAGAGAGGGGGGGGGGGGAGGAGAAGAGAGGGAGGGAGAAGAGAGAGGAAGGGAGGGAGAAAAGAGAGAGTAGTAGAGGTAGTAGTAGTAGTAGGCACCCATCAGTCTGGAAGACTATGGAGTTGCGCTCTAGTATTTCGAGCCAAAGCCTGGGTAAGTAAGTATGGAGGGCAAACTGTTACCCATGCAGCAGACCCTCCCTCTCTCCACACCACTGGAATGATCCATTGGAAAGGCAATGACCTATACGAATGGTTCCAGTACCATTGCAGGAGCCAGCAGGAGCCACCAGAACTTACCATATATACAGCCCTGAGCCGCCCTGGGGCTCCAACTCCCCGATTTTTCCTCGTACGCCGGAGCTGGTATTTTATTTTATTTTATTTATTCTTTTATATCGAGGATAACAGAATAAGCAATGATGTGCTTTTTTTCATCCGGTCCCCGTGTGTATGCAGTTTTGTAAATATTGTCATCTGTTCCCACCGGCACACAATGGCCTACTCTTACGAAAAGCGGAACAGGATTTAACGTGTGCGCAAGATGTTCTGCGCGCGTTCGCACACGGGGCCTCGGTTTAAAGTTTCATCCGAAGGACTTCGGATAACGAATGCTGACCCCATATCTTGATTTTCTAAAACTGATCCATGTGTATACACTTTTAAGCAGTCAGCGTACTTATTTTCAATATGTGTGTTAGTGTGTGTGTAGTTAGTTAGTTAGTTAGTTAGTTAGTTAGTTAGTTGTGTGTGTGTGTGTGTGTGTGTGTGTGTGTGT
>CM060335.1:2131735-2149235 GCA_030674155.1 Stramonita haemastoma
GCATGCACGCGCGCACGCACACACACACACACACACACACACACTGTAGTTGTTTCCAAATACATACAGCACACATGCATCAGTCTAAACTGTCAGTACTTAATGTCTTAACACTGGGGTCGAAGTGTTAAAAATTATAATCTTATGCCTTAAATTAAGTACACACACTCACACACACATTCACACATGCTCGCACGCGTGCATGCATGCATGCACACACTTCCGATGGGATGACGGAGTTCGCAGCATTTTTTCCGAATTACGCTTCGTTTAGTCATTTCCTCATTTCCGGTAGTAGTAGTAGTAGATCAGGTACAGAAAAAAAAAAAATTAAAAATACTAAATGTGATCAGACTTGCTTAAAAAAAATAGATAAATGCTATAGGCATTATTCCATCGATTGCAGTGCATTTTGAACTGCAGACATACAGGAAATAACTTAATTTTGATAAAAGCGATTGAGTCCTCCACACGCTGTTCAATTCGGCCTGCTACCATGACTCGGAGAAACATTTGCACACTTCGTATCAAAATAAAAACAAAATAAACATCGAACAAATTGGATATGATGTAGAAATGACATTAATGAATTGTTAAAGTCTATAATGGATTACTAAGCAGGTACTGGCCGCAGTTCCGTCAAATTCACCGCACCGGTTTCGAAATCGCCCGAAGTTCGTTCTGTGTAGATTTGGCCAATAAGAGGCGTTAGGCTAAAGGTGGTTATCTTCTTGTAGGCCTAGTTGATTGGCTAAGCTTTCGATTGATACCCTGCAGGGCGGGGTACGAGTTAAAAGAAGATGACGAAAATATTTTGTAACGTTTTAGCTTGCGTTTTTCGGTGACGTAATTTTTATCACTTTAAGCATGTGCCCCACCAAAATAAAGCAGTGACTTTCGTCTTTCTATTCGTTATAATGAATAAGGGTTTGGTGCACATGGGAGGCCTTTGCGATTTTTTTATACGACCACTGAAATTTCGCAGCTTGCAAAGTAATGCCTATTTTTCCGATTTTCGCCTTTTTTGACTTCGCGCTGTATTTATACCTCCAATCATACAATAAAGACAAAGCAATTCAATGAAAGAGAAATCATTTCTCTTTATTGACATATGCATCAAAATCATAATGAAGCAGTAGAACTCGAGTTAGAAGCGTTTGAAGACAGTAAGTGAATCGCATTTTCCTAGGGTGCGTAGTAGAATTGCGCGGTGCTGCCGCTAGGCTACCTACAAAGAAGTGTTTGATGAAACAGATAATTTGCATAATTTGTAAGTCAAGGCAGATTTCTCTGCATGACATTGGACTGCCCTTCCTGGGGAAAGGGGGTCCCCACATGAGCAGGGTCACCCATTTTCCTTCTTTTTCTGTCTGCATGTGTATTATATATTTGTGTTTCCGTGTCAGATTGGCTTTTTTCTACAGAAATTTGCCAGGGCAACTTTCTTGTTGCCGCGGGTTCTTTCTTTCACGTGCACTAAATGCGTATTCTGCACAGGACCTCAGTTTATTGTCTCATTCGAAAGACTAGCACACCCAGACCACCACTCACAGTCGCAGTGGATACGGGAATAGTTTCAGGCACAAACAGAGATCGAACCGGGACTTTACATACATACATGTATGTTTGTTTGTTTGTCCGTTGTGTTCGACGATGACCTCCAAAACAGCAGAGGAGGTAGCTGCTGTTTCGGAAACTAGGAACCAAATTCATTTGATTATAGGCCTAGTAGATCTAGTGGAGATGATAGGCCATAGGCCTAGTACATCCCCACTAACATACACATGTGTACAAACACTGAGACAGACAGAGACAGACAGACAGTCTGTTTAAAAGAAAAGAGGGAGATCTATAGCTAAGAGAGAGAGTCTCCCCTGCTTAACTCAAGTACAGAACTGGCTCCAAGTGACCAGATGAGGTTTGATAGGCCACAAGTACTCGGCAGGGCCAGGGCTTAGTTAGGCCTATATAGTCCAAGAAAATTTTATTTTTGGTAGAGAATAAGTGCTTCAAAATTTTTGACTACACAAACTAGTATATTGATCCTTCCCGATTACGTTACACTGGTGTTAACAAAAGTTTTGTGAGGGGATTTTAATTAAAAACACTTTATATGTCGAACTACTTTCTGTCGATTTCGCGAGCGGGCCGGAGATCTAGTCGCGCGCGCAGCCTTGTTTTCGAGTCACTCGCTGTTTCTGTGTCAGACCCCCCCACGAATTAATCAGGAGATAAGCTTTCTTTGCTGACCATTATATAGCTGTAAATGGATGATCCAAAGTCCATATTGTTTGTGAATCTTGCTAAAGTCACAGAAAGATTGAAAGTAATGAATAAAACATGTATGAGAAATCCGCGGAGGAAGACAAAACGAAAGGCGTAGCAGACGCCACAGCACAGGTGTAAGCAGACACATACGCGCGCAGTAGTAAAGTTACTATACAGTTTGTTTTGTAAAATCGGAAGAAATTGTGTTTAAAATAATAATTTTGATAAGCAGGTTGTGTGTGTGTGTGTGTGTGTGTGTGTGTGTGTGTGTGTGTGTGTGTGTGTGTGTGTGTGTGTGTGTGTGTGTGTGTGTGTGTGTAGGCCTAGTCAAAAACATCTTTACTGAAAGTAAAACCGAAGTTTTCACAATGGTTTTCATTTTGCCCTCACAAAAATATATTTTTAAATGGATATAAAAACACCTTAGTAAAGGATAGGAAAACAAAACAGTCTTAATCTAGATACAAATAATACAGTATAAAAAGGAAAGGAAACAGAGAAAATGTACTGTTCACAATATAACCGAAAGAAGACAGCATGATATGCTTGATTCAGACAGAAAAATAGTGAAGAAAAACAAAATGACAAGGCTAGACATAACAGTTTATAAAACAAGCTACAGCCACAGAATAATCTAAAGAATAAAAGAAGTGGTCTTATGATCTATTCCTCTGTGTGTGTGTGTGTGTGTGTGTGTGTGTGTGTGTGTGTGTGTGTGTGTGTGTGTGTGTGTGTGTGTGTGTGTGTGTGTGTGTGAGTGTGTGTGTTTTGTGTGTGTGTTGTTTGTGTGTGTGTGTGTGTGTGTTGTTTGTGTGTGTGTTGTTTGTTTGCTTGTGTGTGTGAGTGTGTGTGTGTGTGTGTGTGTGTGTGTGTGTGTGTGTGTGTGTGTGTGTGTGTGTGTGTGTGTGTGTGTGTGTGTGTGTGAATATAAGTGACACCTACATACTAACATGTTGGTCTGTTGCAAGAAATCATTGAACACATTTGTATCAACTGCAAGACCCCAGCACCACAAAAGCCACCTTGTACAGTGACCCAGAAAGGCGCAATACGATCAACCATGTGTGTGTGTGTGTGTGTGTGTGTGTGTGTGTGTGTGTGTGTGTGTGTGTGTGTGTGTGTGTGTGTGTGTGTGTGTGTGTGTGTGTGTGTGTGAATATAAGTGACACCTACATACTAACATGTTGGTCTGTTGCAAGAAATCATTGAACACATTTGTATCAACTGCAAGACCCCAGCACCACAAAAGCCACCTTGTACAGTGACCCAGAAAGGCGCAATACGATCAACCATTGCAGTTGTCAGTTAAAAGACAACAAAGTTGCCTGTGCGAGGAACTCTGTACATAAGGAATGCCGTGCCATGTACGCCAATAAAACAGTTATTGATGCTAGAGTTAAGGAGCCCTAAGGACAAATCTTTCCTCAGAAAAGCAGAAATTTGCAGTCAAGCATATAAAATAGAAAATGTTTGTTAGAATGATGCATACTGTGCACAACAGATGAAAGTTGAACTCTTAAAACACTATGGTGATGAAATTGCGATTGCTCATTCCAATAACATATTTGATATCATATCACTCAGAACAACTCCAGACTGTATTTTTTAGAAGTTCTACCAAGAGAAAAGAGAATCCAGTGCTAAAGATGAACAGATGTGTCTTACCAAAGCAGCAGTAACAATCATTCACAATGACATCAAGTCACTGGTTTCTGCAAGACAGCTGTCCTGATGCAGACAGCATTGCCAGTTACAGTTTCTGAAATCTTGATGCAAGTCACCAACAAATCTAAAGGGAATTAGAAAGTATCAGCAATTAGGCAAGGCATCATCCAGTGCACCAGGCCCAACACTATCATCACACCTGTACAGATTGGGCTTGCTGCGAAAGTGCATCAACTGTTTAGTTCCTGGTTTATAGTTAACATAAGTATTAATTACTCAGGCAAGCAAACAAAGCAGTACTTGCCAGTCATATCTGGTCAGCCACAAAACAGCTGGGTGTTCAACTTGCAGATCATACTGCTTTGGTCATTAGTGGTGGTCCCCTTTTGCATCGACTTGTCTGGCCTTGTGGAACAATATACAACCAGCTGGTGCAGATGTATAGCAACTTCATGAACTGCATCTACAACAGGGATATTGTTGTATTTGATGGCGATTGATTGCAGTGGACTGCTAACCAAAGATGCTGCTCATCTGAGAAGAAATGGTGGGGTCACAGGACATGTCATTATTTTGCTGGTAGCATGGTGCTGACTGAGTCCAGAAAGTGCTTTATAGCAAATCCAGCCAACAGACTGCACTTCATTCAACTGCTGGGTGAAGGATTGACAAAGTCTGGATTCAACCTGTATAATTGTGGTGATGCTAACTGCCTCATTGTAGGTACAGCATTAAGAAAGCCAGAGAAGTATGTTTTCAGACGAAAAGATCCTGCCTGTGGAAAAAAGTTAGAATGTGCATTTTTTCGAGAGCATGCATGCGTGTTCATGACACCCAACATCAGCAAAGAGCAAGTGATAGCTGCAGGAGAAAAGACCACTGCAATGATGCATGGTGGCAAGAACAAAGATTCCTTGGACAAGCTCCGATATGTGTGATACATGCAGAAACCAGCTACTTCTGTTATCATTACACCCAAACAAACTGCCCCCAACATCCTCAGCTGCAAAGTTCCATTCTATGAGGACCTATTTTCCAGGTCCATGAATGGTTGCATTTAAATTCACATAGTTTCCAGTTAGATCCCCAGAACTGGGGATGGGAAATAAAACATGGAGTGATGTTTCCAACCATAAAGATTTTGACGTAACCCCTGAAGCTCCTCTGTATAATGTAAGATGTTTTTAAAAAAAATAAATTATTGTAAGATGTCATTGTCTGACTGAATGCCGAACAGCAAGGTGTACATGCTGTAAGCATGGCCTCGTGTCTTCAGTTGCATGTGGGCAATGTAGAGGGCAAAGCTGCACACATTCAGAGTTGCTGGAGGTCCTGGACTATCCAATTAGGAAGACACACTGCACAGTTCATGCTAAGATGTTGGATATTTACATTTTGTTGAACTGCCATCTTCATGACATTGGAACTGAATCTATGAACATCTGTAAGAGATGTTACAAGTGATTTTGTGAACCAATCATTGGCAAAATGGTAAATTAATTTACAAGCACCTCTTAAATGTCGTCAAATTGAGAAAAAGAGTAGTTTTTTGTTAATGAATACAAAGCTGATAATATGTATTCAACAACAAAAAAACATAACCAAGGTGATTGCTTGTTGCCAGTAGTTTTGTTTTGACTGAAAAGTGTACTTCGTTTGAACGCTTGGGTTACTAATTTTAGGGGGTGGGTAAGCAAATAAGTTATAGCGACAACAGCATGTATCAAATATCATGTTCTTTGCATCATATGAATGCGTTTCTGAGTGTTTAACATTATTACACTTAAAATGATTGCACAATGTTTAAATTTTGCTGCCTACGGTAACGTTATCTGTAAACTTTTCTCAAATTTGAAAACCGGAAGTGCAATTACATTAGTTTTCCCCCAGTAAAAAGACATTGGGTCATCAGAGTGTAAAAGTTTTAGTTTAGAAATGAAATTTATACAAGCCTGCTTCAATTTAGTGTAAAAATTCCTGACTGGACAGCAAGAACAGCTTGCAAAGCAGCGCAAATGGGAAATACCGTTTCAGCTCAGCTGCACTGCACCTACTCTTTTCAAACACGAATTACAACTTATCCCGCAACTAAATTTTTGTTAACAACATTTGGGATGGTCAAGTACACCCACCAAAACATAAAACAAGTGAAAAAAATTTTGAAGCATTTATTCTTTGCCAGAGCCCTTTTTTGGCAAAATTTTCCTGGACTAATACTAGGCTAAGTCAGGCTGACTCAGGACTTCCTTTGACATCCTTCATCCTTCTGAGTACATCCTTCAACCTGCACAGAGGAAATACCAACACCACCCTGTCCCACACCTCAGTGATGATGCCTTGACGCAATAGCAGAGTGGATTCAAAGCTCTGATGAAGAGACACAGTTTACAAAGAAACTGTAGGCCTAGCGCCCCCCCCCCCCCCCCCCCCCCCCCCCCCCCCCCCAGCCTAACTTCTACAAGTTAGGCTAGGCTATCTGTGGAGGTCTATGCCTTCGAAGTATTTTGTTTCTGGTAGAATAGTACAGTGCACAAAGTATAAATCTGTTTATATATATATATTTACTCTTCTTAAGTCATATCTAACATTACTTTTAAACAAGAAGATTTTAAGCAATAATTATCCAATAAAACCATAAGCACACATGACTTTCTGCACACACACACACACACACACACACACACACAACAAGAGAGAGAGAGAGAGAGAGAGAGAGAGAGAGAGAGAGAGAGAGAGAGAGAGAGAGAGAGAGAGAGAGAGAGAGAGAGAGAGAGAGAGAGAGAGAGAGAGAATGAATTTAAGTCTTTGAAATTCAGTAAATATTATAGACACAATGTCACACCTAGGGCCTACCCCAAAATGCTTTCTTCTGAGGGTTTTTTTCCTGCCTTTTCTTTATTCTTTTTCGATTTGTTTTGTTTATTTTTCGCTATATCAATTAGCATATAAATGTATTTAATAGTAAACAGGGAATAGAAGAAAATCACAGAAAACATTCAGGGCTAACCCACTCTCACACTTAACAATTCATCAATGTTGCATGCCCGTGCGCGTGCACACACACACACAACACACACACACACACACACACACACACACACACACACACACACACACGCTTACACACATATACACACCACACACACACACACATTCACACGGTGCACGCTCACGCATTCACACACACACACACACACACACACACACACACACACACACACACACACACACACACACACACACACATTCACACACACCGCACGCACACCACACACAACACACACACACACACACACACACACAACCGCACGCACGCACACACACACACACACACACACACACAACACACACACACACACACACACACACACACTGCACGCACGCACACACACACACACACACACACACACACACACACACACACACACACACACACACACACACACAAACACCGCACACTGTGACACATACACACACGCACGCACGCGCGCGCGCGCGCGCGCGCGCACACAACACACACACACACACACACACACACACACACACACACACACACACACACACACACACACAGAGGCATGATGCATGCATGCATACAGGAAGACGTGTGGTAGGAAGAAAAGTTTATGGACAACAGACCTAACATTTTTTTAAACGGACAATAATGTACTGACATGTTATAAAGCAGACCACAGACGACTTCACAAGATCTTTCAATACTTACAGTGACGTTGATCCTCCAGCTTTTCACAGATTAATCCATCACAGGCCTAATACCATCCAGCAACACCATCTACCATTCAGATTCAGATGTATACAATTAGTGAATTACACCTGTTGTAGGTCTGATTCAAACCTACACAAATCGAAAAGTGTACTAGGCCCTAGCCTATACAGAAAAAATGTAGGCCTAGGCCTAGCCTAGAGATCTTCTGGCCGACCAGCCTGCCTACCTCTCTACCTGTGTGGAGTGAGGCTTGGGGTGTGGGGAGAACCTAGGCCAAAGATTCTTGAGAATCTTTGACCTAGGCCCTAGTAGGCCCTAGCAACGCAGTTCGTCGCAACTTGGTAGGAGCTGCGTGGATCAGGGGGGGGGGGGGGGGGGGGGGGGGGGTGGTTAAACGCAGTTTGTCCCAATTAATTGCCACGAACTGCGTTGATGCAGGGATTAACAAAACTGTATGAGGAGCTTCTAAAACGCTGTAGTAGTGCATTATTTTGAACTTACGTTGATTAAAGATAGATCTATGTAAGTATGTTGTTGTTTTGGTTTTTTTTTACATGGGGGAGGGGGGGGGGTGTCTAATGCATTTCGTCGCAGATTTTTATGCTTTTCTTTTCTTTTCTTTTTTGCTTATGAACCTGGGAAATATTTTATGCAATTTGTTATTGGTAGTACTTTTTTTTTTTAATTTAATCTCAACAAAAAAATTATGTAGTACTTTTTCCCCACAATGAGGATATTGGTTAAGTTTCTTCCTCCCTAATACCAAAATATTATGATTTATATGGCTTATTTTGTTGATAGATGATCTTTTCAGCTGCTAACTCGTTATGGCTTTTTTGTTTGCTACTTACTTATCAGCGTCTTTTTTTTTTATTTATCATAATCATTGTTTGATAATTTCTTCTTTTTTTCAAACTTTTTTTTAAAGTTTGATAATTTCTTATTTCAGTTCTGAGTGTGTGTACTTTTTGTTATTTTATTGTCTTTCTTCTTGTTTCGTCTTCTGTTTGTTACTGTTGTTGTGTCTCTTATTTTTTTGCTATTTCGTTTGTTATTGTTGTTGTTTAGAGGGTTTTTTAATTTTGATTTATCTCTGATAAGGGTTGGGACTGGACGTAAAAAAAAAAAAGCACATGAGGGCTTATTCATTATCCTCGAAATAAAAAAAGAATTTGATTTGATTTCACTTGACCTCTCTCTCTCTCTCTCTCTCTCTCTCTCTCTCTCTCTCTCTCTCTCCTCTCTCTCTCTCTCTCTCGGGGGACGGGATAGCCTAGTGGTCAGAACACTGCGCTGGCAATTTGAGTTCGATTCCCGGTCGAGGGGATTTTCCCCTGGAGTTAACATCAGTGCTGACTCTAATCTCCCCAAAAGTCATTCGAATGAGACTGTAAACCGAGGCCCCGTGTGCGAACGCACACAGACCATCTTGCGCACACGTTATATCCTGTTCCGCTTTTCGTAAGAGTAGGCTTTTGTGTGCTGGTGGGAACAGATGACAATATTTACAAAACTGCATACACACGGAACTAGATGTAAAAAGCATATAAGTGCTTATTCCATTATCCTCGATATAAAAGAAAAGAATAAATCCCCCCCCCCCTCTCTCTCTCTCTCTCTCGCCGCCGCTGTAGTCTAGTGGTTAGGGCGTTGAACTCGTAATCTAAAGGTTGTGGGTTCGATCCCAGCTTTCGGCTATGGCGTTGTGCCCTTGGGAAAGGCACTTTACGGCTATTTTCTCACCCCACCCAGGTGTAAAAGGGTACCAACCTTGTGTTGGGGGTTAACCCTGCGATAGACTGGCGTCCTATCCAGGGGGGAGTCTGTGACTCTCAGTCGCTTAACGCCACAGAAACCGGGATAAGCACCGGCCTGATGAGCCTTAGGCTCGGGACAGACTTTAACTTAACCCTCTCCCTCTCTCCCTCTCATTAAGCAGTTGCCACATATGTCATGAGGTTTTATTTTGTTTTGGTTTTATTTGCTTTACTTTGCTATGCCTTGTTTACCCCATTCTTGAGGCTGGTGGCCTGAAGAATAAATCTTGTTCATTGTTCATTTGATTTGTTCTCTCCTCTCTCTCTCTCTCTCTCTCCTCTCTCTCTCTCTCTCTCTCTCTCTCTCTCTCCTCTCCTCTCTCTCTCTCTCTCTCTCTCTGTGGCAATTCGACGACCCAGGTTCGAGTCCGGTAGAGGAAATTTTCTTCCTGGAGTTAACATCAGTGCTGACTCCACTCTCTCCAAAAGTCCTTCGGATGAGACTTTAAACCGAGGCCCCGTGTGCTAACGCACGCAGAACACCTTGCGCACACGTTAAATCCTGTTCCGCTTTCGTAAGAGTAGGCCATCGTGTGCCGGTGGGAACAGATGACATTTACAAAAATGCATACACACGGGGACTGGATGAAAAAAAGCACAAGAGTGCTTATTCCATTATCCTAGATATAAAAGAAAAAATCAAATCTCTCTCTCTCTCTCTCTCTCTCTCTCTCTCTCTCTCTCTCTCTCTCTCTCTCTCTCTCCTCTCTCTCTCTCTCTCTCTCTCTCTCTCTCTCTCATGGACGGATAGCCTAGTGTTCAGAACATTGCGCTGGCAATTTGACGACCCGGTTCGAGTCCGGTCGAGGAGATTTTTCTCCAGGAGTTGACATCAATGCTGACTCCACTCTCTCCAAAAGTCCTTCGGATGAGACTTTAAACCGAGGCCCCGTGTGCGAACGCACGCAGAACATATTGCGCACACGTTAAATCCTGTTCCGCTTTTTCCGCTTTTCGTAAGAGTAGGCCATCGTGTGCCGGTGGAACAGATGACATTTATAAAACTGCATACATACGGGGACTGGATGTGTAAAAAAGCACAAGAGTGCTAATTCCATTATCCTCGATATAAAAGAATAAATCAAATCAAATTAAATAAAATCAAATCTCTCTCTCTCTCAGTTTGCTCGAAATCATACCGGCATTCACCATTGGCGATACACACAAACTCTATCATACTGGAGATGACATAGACTACACAACCCCCACCCACCCCATCATATCTTTTCCAGTCAACCTTAGAGACATGTACAGACCATAGCAAACACAACACACACACACACACACACACACACACACACACACACACACACACACACACACACACACCAACTTAATGATTATAGTGCAGGGAAAGAGATGTCATGACTGGGTAGATAATGAATCTGAAAAACTGTGCTCCATAGTCAACTACCTAGCATCTATACCAGAGACAGCAGACAGGTACAGCATTCATCAGTCAACACTCAAGTACTAGAGTGAGTATCATGAATGAATGAACAGGTGGAGCATACAGGAGAGGCACAACACTCATCTGTTCTCATACCTTCAGTTAGGGCAGAAGAGGACGTGTGCACTAGGCTGATACACCTACAGTGTGTCAACAGTCATCAAGGGACCCATAGCCAGCTGACAACAGCAGCCCTTTACCTGTCTCCACTACTATACGACAATGGTTAGGTATGACGTAAAACGTCCCGTGAAAGCCACACTCCATGCCTCCGCAGTCATACCAGCCAGAGGCCGTCACATCCTAGACACTGTCATTGCCCCAGCAACAGAAAACAACAGGGGGCAGGCATGTGACAGCATGGGTATGAAGTAGCCTAGCCTACATCCACCATTCTACTCTATGTCCCCACCACAGCCAACAGAGCACCTGGCTGGCCCTGTCAAAGTCAAATTTTTATTTGCAGATGGTACATTAAATAAGCATTGATTTGCTCTTTCCTCACAAGCCATCTATCTAAGGAAAAAAATCACCAAAATTATTTACTAACATGATTTCAACACCCTTAAAATATAAAACAGACATATATATATATATAATATATATAATATATATATATAATATATATATAATATATATATATATATATATAAATATATATAATATATATATAAACAAGCAACAAAAAACAAACAAACAAAAAACAAACAAACAAAAACAAATAAAAATGCACTCAAAAGCCGCACATACACACAGATAATATAACTAAATATACATACGCGCTGGTGTGTGAGTGTATTTGTGTATGTGTGTGTGCGCATGGGTGTTCGCTTTTATTTATTTATTTATTTATTTATTTTATTCTTTTATATCGAGGATAATGGGATAAGCACTCATGTGCTTTTTTTTTTTTTTTTTTTGGGGGGGGGGGGGGGGGGGGGGTGAGAGTGGAGTCAGCACTGATGTTAACTCCAGGGGAAATATCCCCTCCAGCGGGAATCGAACTCGGGTGGTCAAATTGCCAGCGCATTGTTTCTGACCTGACCACTAGGCTATCCCGTTCCGTCCCGTTCGCGCGCGCGCGCGCGCGCGCGTGTGTGTGTGTGTGTGTGTGTTGTTTTGATTTGATTTGATTTGATTTGATTTTTTTTATGTCCTTCACTACTTGGTGATATAGACACACACGCATTTAAACCTCTCTCTCATCTCTCTCTCTGTCTCTCTCTCTCTCTCATCTCTCTCTCTCCTCTCTCTCTCTCTCTCCTCTCTCTCTCTCTCTCTCTTTATGAGAGGGGACGGGATAGCCTAGTGGTAAGAACATTGCGCTCGCAATTTGACCACCAGAGTTCGATTCCCGTTGGAGGGGATTTTTCCCCTGGAGTTAACATCAGTGCTGACCTCCACTCCCCCCAAAAGTCTGTCGATAAGACTGTAAACCGAGGCCCCGTGTGCGAATGCACGCAGAACAACTTGCGCACAACGTTTAAATCCTGTTCCGCTTTTCTAAGAGTAGGCCATCGTGTGCCGGTGGGAACAGATCACAATATTTACACAACTGCATAACACACGGGGACTGGATGGAAAAAAGTACATGAGTACTTATCCCATTATCCTCGATATAAAAGAATACAAAAATTACATATAGACTCTCTCTCTCTCTCTCTCCTCTGTATATATATAATATATATATATAATATATATATATATATATATATAATATATATATATATATATAATATATATATATATATATATATATATATATATGTCATACTCAATCTGTACAGTTTGCGCATTGTATACAATGCACAACATTTCATGCTCAGTGTCTACAGTGTGCAATACATTTTGCACATTATACACAATGAGCAAAACAGTTACACACTGTATATAATGAGCAATACCGTAAAGTTGCTCATTGTATACAACGCGCACAGAGTTTGACTTCTCTCTCTCCTCTCTCTCTCTCTCTCTCTCCTCTCCTCTCCTCTCTCTCTCTCTCTCTTTCCTCTCTCTCTCTCACTCTCTCTCATCTCTCTCCTCTCTCTCCTCTCTCCACACACACACACACAAGGCAAGGCAAGGCAAGGCAAGGCAAGGCAAGCAAGGCAAAGTCTTTTATTCGAGATAATAGATAAGCATTCGTGTGCTTTTTTACATCCAGTCCCCGCCCTTTTCAGGGATACATCAAGTTGAAAAGATACTAAACAATAAAACTTTAGCAGTACCAAACATCACACAAGCATAAGGATACTATATATGATAAGGTAATAAAAAATGCACTCGATCAGAAGACAAAAATCAGAAGTCACAATAAAAAGATTTGATTATGGAAGAATAGAAAAGTGTTATAAAGTAAAGAGCAAACAAGAGAACAAGATGAAATAAACAACTGAAAACATCAATCCACCACCATCTGTCAAAAGTTATACATGTGATATAAATCATACATTTGGATAAAAAGGGGGGGGGGGAAATTTTAACTAATATCCTTATTGGAGGTGGGGGGGAGAGATACTACCAATAAAAATATAAATAAAATAAAATGAAATAGGAAAAAAAAGAAAAAAAGAAAAAGTTACATAAAACATCCTAGATGTTTCAAAAGAATAGGCAGAGAGAGAGAGAGAGAGAGAGAGAGAGAGAGAGAGAGAGAGAGAGAGAGAGGAGAGAGAGAGAGAGAGAGAGAGAGAGAGAAGAGAGAGCACTAGCTTGTGTAACACAATTCTCTAATTCTTATATAGTCATAAAAAATGAAACATCTACTACATTCTAAGTAGGATTTTAAGAAAGAAAAAAAAGAAGAGAGAGAGAGAGAGAGAGAGAGAGAGAGAGAGAAGAGAGAGAGAGAGAGAGAGGTCACTAACTAGTGACACACAAATCAAATTCAATGTAGCTATAAAAAAGAAATCTACACATTGTAAATAAAATACTCATAATTCATATATACTGTAATGATCAATCACTGTGAATAGCCAATGTATTCACAAAAATGAATAACTACACAGTATAATATTTTTTTTTAAAAACCCACATACTAAACTAAACTTAAAACATTGAAATATTAAAACAACATTTATCAACTCTTTAATAGTCAACTTTCAGAATAAAATTGAAAACATGAAATATGAATACAGCCTTCATCAAGATAGAGATAGAGATAGATAGATAGATAGATAGATAGAGAAGAGAGAGAGAGAGAGAGAGAGAGAGAGAGAGAGAGAGAGAGAGAGAGAGAGAGAGAGAGAGAGAGAGAGAGAGAAGTCGAAATTTTAATGAGGGTAATTGGATAAGCCAGAGGCTTCTTTACACCAGGCCCGAGAGAGAGAGAGAGAGAGAGAGAGAGAGAGAGAGAGGAGAGAGAGAGAGAGAGAGAGAGAGAGAGAGAGAGAGAGAGAGAGAGAGATTTGATTTCATTTTGATTTATTCTTTTGTATCGAGGATAATGGAATAAGCACTCTCGAGGATAATGGAATAAGCACTCTTGTGCTTTTTTACATCCAGTCCCCGTGTGTATGCAGTTTTGTAAATGTCATCTGCTCCCACCGGCACATGATGGCCTGCTCTTACGAAAAGTGAACAGGATTTAACGTGTGCGCTAGATGTTCTGCGTGTGTTCGCACACGGGGCCTCGTTTACAGTCTCATCCGAGGGATTTGTGGGGACAGTGGAGTCAGCACTGATGTTAACTCCAGGGAAAAATCTCCTCGACCGGAATCGAACCCGGGTCTTCAAATTGCGAGCGCAATGTTCTGACCACTAGGCTATCCGTCCCCCGACAGAGAGAGAGAGAGAGAGAGAGAGAGAGAGAGAGAGAAGAGAGAGAGAGAGAGAGGAGAGAGAGGGGAGAGAGAGAAGAGAGAGAGAGAAGAGAGAGAGAGAGAGAGAGAGAGAGAGACAGACAGACAGACAGACAGACACACACACAGACAGACAGACAGACAGACAGACAGAGGCAAGGCTAGGCAAGGCTAGGCAAGGCAAGGCAAATTCTTTTATTGGAGGATAATAGATAATCACTCGTGTGCTTTTTTACATCTAGTCCCCGCCCTTTTCAAGGATAACATCAAGCAGAAAAGATAACCTCTAACTAAACAACAACATTAACAATAATAAATTATCCAAATACCAAGAGCAAGAAACCATACCAAGTATCAAACAACAGGCAAGAAATAAGACATAGATACAATAATAAGGTAATGATATAAAAAGGCACTCATTCAGAAACGAAAATAAGAAGTAAGAATCAATGATGATTTTGGGGAGAGAGAGAGAGAGAGAGAGAGAAAAGAGAGAAAAGAGAGAGAGAGAGAGAGAGAAGAGAGAAGAAAAGAGAGAGAGAGAGGGGGGGGGGGGGCAAGGCAAGGCAAATTCTTTTATTGGAGGATAATAGATAAGCACTCGTGTGCTTTTTTACATCCAGTCCCTGCCCTTTTTCAAGGATAACATGATTTACATCAAGATAAAAGTAAAACTCTAACTGCACAACAGCAATAATAATTGAGAGAGAGAGAGAGAGAGAGAGAGAGAGAGAGAGGGGAAGAGAGAGAGAGAGAGAGAGAGAATGGTGTTTGAAAAGAGTTGACAGCTCTGGCCTGGTACCATGACAACTTACAGGCCCTGTGCCGAAAACAATGTAAAGGAAGGGGTAGTGTGCTAGTGGATGGTACAGAAGAGGAATGGAAAGGGTTCAACAGGTCAGTTCACCAATGTTGACAGCTCCCCATCACTGTCCTGCTTTCCCCCATTCCTCTTTCTACCACCACCCCTTCCACCCCCCCCCCCCCCCCCCCCCCCCCCTCCTGCTTTAGACGGCTGATTCTACATCTATTAAAAGATAACAATTCTCTCCCACTACACGCCAAAGTGGGATGGGCTGGGCTTGAATCGTTAGGCGCTTCATGACAGCACAACACATTTCCGCTCTATCCCATAATAGACAACAAACAACAGTTGCTGTCTGAGAGTTCAACAAAGAAGAACATGAAGCTGTGCACTTGTATACAGTTCTTAGAGACTACCCAACTCTCAGCAGCACTGCACTCCACACGGAGTTTTCTGACCTGGGGGAGCAGTTCTCTGTGCCAGCCTGACCAGTTCAGGACAAAACACACTTAGCGACACCGCAGCTTACTCCCTGACCAACAGTTCCCACACTTTTTCTGCAGGTGCCTGGATGGAAAGAAGGGGGAGAGGAGGAGGGTGAAGGGAGGAGGGAGGTATAGATAAATACAGGAAGAAAGCCGCCATTAAAAAAAAAGGCAGCAATACTGTCTGCTTTCTCTGTCTGTATGAATCTCTGTATGTCTGTCTCTGTCTGTCTATAATATATAGCTCTCATGTTTACACACATACTATTATAACACTGTAACACACATACATACACATACAATAAACACGCAAGCACGCACATGAAATGGAAGCACGCACACACGCAAGCACGCACACACGCACGCACACAACACACACGCACGAACATCTTGCGCACATGTTAAATTCTGTTCCGCTTTTCGTAAGAGTAGGCCATTGTGTGCCGGTGGGAACAGATGATAATACTTACAAAACTGCATACACACGAGGACTGGACGAAAAAAAAGCGCATGAGTTCTTATTCCATTATCCTCGATATAACAGAATAAATAAATTAAATAAATAAAATAAATGAATAAACACACACACGCATGCATGCTCACACACACAGCACGCACGCACACTCACACACATACGAACACACACACACATACACACACGCGCGCGCGCCGCGCGCACACACACATACACACACTGATTTTGTTAGAAATTGTTAGATCTAGAACTGCAGTAATTTTCCCTTTTTGTTTATTGTAGTTCAGTAATTATCACAAAGTTATTGTTTTTTTTATCACTAAACAAGTTTGACCCCTGAAATTCCTCCTCCCATACCCTGCCATCTACACCCCTTCCCTGAACCACATCAATGATACATCCTACTTCTCTCTCTCTCTCTCTCTCTCTCTCTCTCCTCTCCTCTCACTCCTCTTCTCTCTCTCTCTCTCTACACATGTGAAAAGACAATAAATTTGACCCACACACACACACACACCCATCAACACCATCACATCACTCACACACACCATCACACCAATTGTTTTTTTGAATGTATGATTGTGAAAGTAGTAATTTTTCACACACAAAGCATTTGTATATGATTTAATGAATTTGAGTCTGCTTGATTACTTGTTTATAGCTGTTCGGCAAAACCAGTGGAAGCAATGGTAAGAGAGATTGATTGATTGATTCTTTTTTTTTTAGAGTGCTTTTTTACATCCAGTCCCCGTGTGTATGCAGTTTTGTAAATGTCATCTGTTCCCCACCGACACACGATGGCCTCTTACGAAAAGTGGAACAAGGTTAAACGTGTGCGCAAGATTGTTCTGCGTGCGTGCGCTCGCACACGGGGTGTCGGTTTAAAGTCTCATCCGAAGGATTTGTGGGGAGAGTGGAGTCAGCACTGATGTTAACTCCAGAAGAAAAATCTCCTCGACCGGAATCGAACCCGGGGCATGGAATTGCCAGGGCAATGTTCCGATCACT
>CM060335.1:2154235-2156735 GCA_030674155.1 Stramonita haemastoma
ACTGAGGGTTTCTGTCCGTAAAACTGTGTGCGTGTTAATGATGATGGTGTTTGCGTTACTTCTTTAAAACAAAAAAATAACCCATCATGTAATTGATGATGTAGCCTTTCTGTTACCCACATTTTTTTTTCAAAACCACTTTTGCCACTCCACAAAATAAACTGAAAGCAGCAGTACACTGGATAGGCTGGTCATCTCATTTTATCCCATGGAGAATGTTCGATGCTTCGCAGCGTTGCCGATAGCAGAACTTGTCATCAAAGTAGGTCACTGTGCACTGTGGCTGGCGGGGTTGCTTCTTTTAATATTGCAATTCTTCATTCATGAAACATTCTTACTAACCAGTGTTACTGTTCCAAATAGAGTGAACTGAGAAGTTACACAGACGTTTATCAAGTACATCTACCATTGCTGAAGTGTTTTGGAACACTTAAAAAAGAAATAAAAAGTTCATCCCATCCTGCTGGCATGCTGAAGGACAAGAACTTTTCGTTTCTCCTTCACAAATGATGACGGTTATTTCCACTACACAACTTCACTAGCCAGTGCGACACAGCCACCAGTTCTTTGTCAAATCAAGTTTACAAATCACACAAAAGGAAAATCAAAGTCGTTCACCAAGCCACAACAACAGCAGCCACCCTCAAACTCCTGTGTGCAGACAAACCTGGTCAGACAGACGACACCAGCATTAGGCCTGTCTAGGGTGACAGAGGGAGGGCAGACAGGTCAGACCTTTGGCAGCTGCAACCTCTGATATTGTGAACACGCACATCATTATTTGGCAAACACACACTCTCTGTCACCAAGACACTCTATCCACAGTATTTCCCGTGATTGACAGCGAAAACAACCCTTGTTTTTTCACACAAAGCAGGGAACTTCACACCCAGAGACGCCAAAAACAGACGACAATTAAGGAAAGTGACATGCAAGCAATCTGATTGGTCAGATGCAGACTGCACTCCACACTGCCGTCTGTTGGCTTGCATAGGTAACGTGCTCTACAGTACAACACCACTGCTTCCATACAAGTGCGCAGCGGCAGATCACGTTAGCCTAGCTGAAGGAGGTTTTAGTGCTGCTTTGGGCTGCTTTTTTTTCTTCTTCTTACATTACATCATACCCCTAATTGAGTGCCCCACTCACATCCCCTTTATTCCATATAAAATAGATTTTTCACCCTTCCTGTTGCTACATTACATTGTTGTTGGTTGGATTGGGTTATAGATCTATATTTATATACACTGTTGGTGTATTTTTCTGAGCAACTTGAAAGCAGTCTTTTTTCTTTTTCCCCTTTCTTTCCTACATTTCATCCTTCCTCCTATTGAGTGCCCACTCCCCTTTATTCCTAATTATCCCTCATTGATTGTCACCTTCCAGTTTTTACACACATTATCACATCGAGCAACTAAAATCAGTCTAGTTTTTTCACTTTTTTTCTTACTTTCATCCTTACCCCTATTGAGTGCCCACTACCCTTTATTCCTATTCATCTCTAATTGATTTTCACCTTTTCTTGTCTTAGGACACATTATCACATCTCCAGCAAAAACCAACACAACTGATGCATTCAAGACACAACACGTGGCCCTCTAAGGAAGGCCTACGAATTTGTCACTTAAATATAAATCATGCAGTCAATAAAATTGAAGACATATCAACACTTATTAGAAACCATGGCAAAACCATTTCACATACTAGGGCTATCTGAATCAAGACTCTCGAAGCACATAGTAGACACTGATTTATATATCCCAGGATATAAAATCATACGAAAGGATCCACAAAGGCAAAAAGAAACAGGAATCATCATATACATTAGTGAATCTATAACATTCAAGCGTCTCATTCATCTTGAACATTGTGATGTAGAATCTGTCTGGTTTGAAATCTCCATGAAAGGTTCAACACCTATTGCAATGGGATTCTGCTATAGGAATCCAGCAGAAAGAAAAAATTGGATAGACAAGTTTGACGAAATGATGAATGTAGTTCTATTAGAATCCAGGGAAGTAATACTACTAGGTGATTTTAATATTGATTTAACAAAAGTAAATAATATATGGACGCAAATTACTAATTCATTCAACCTTCACCAACTAGTTAGTTTACCCACGAGAGTCACACCAAATTCAAGCACAATAATTGATCACATCTACGTATCAAATCCCAAAAACATCATAGAAACATGTGTCCCTGTCTATAACTGCAGCGATCACTACCCAGTCTGTACTACATGGTCAAAAAAAGGAGCAAAAATTCCCAAACCTGGACATAAAACCATAACATATCGTTCTTTTGCAAAATTTAATGAACAGCTTTTCCTTCTTGATCTAAGTAACTCTAAGCTCTCAGAAACATTAAACATTACTGATCCAGACAGGGCCATTGAATTCTGGATAAAAACCTTCACTGAAATCTACAACAAACATGCTCCACTTAAAACCATAAGGGTCAAACATGTCCCCAAACCGCCTTGGATAACAAAAGAACT
>CM060335.1:2171735-2216735 GCA_030674155.1 Stramonita haemastoma
TTTACTTTAGTAGTTTAGGTGAAGTGCATGTTAATCTTATTTTAGCAGTTTAGGTGGTGCAGGTTAGTTTCAGTAGTGTAGGTGTAGTGCAGGTTAATGTTTAATGGTTTACCCATAGTCCAGTTTTATAGGCTACTTTTTTAAGATGTAATGCAGGTTTATGGCCTTGTATTTTAGTAGTTTAGGTGTTGTGCAGTTTTATAGGTTTTTACTTAAAGTATATGTGTTGTTCTGCTTTATAGGTTATTTTATTTTAGGTGAAGTGCATTTTTATAGGTTTTTATTTTAGTTTAGGTGCAGTTTTATGGTTTTTACTTATAATGTAGGAATAATGTAGCTTTATATAGGTTTTTATCTTAGTTTTGGTGAAGTGCAGTTTTGTTTTTAGCTGTTTACTATTAGCAGTGTAGATGTTGCGCAGTTTTATAAGGTTTTACTTTAGGTGTAGTGCTGTTGTTGTTTTTTTTGTTATTAGTCTTTTACTATTAGCAGTGTAGGTGTAGTGCACTTTTATAGGGTTTTACTTTTACTACAGGTGTAGTGCCATTTTACAGGTTTTTACCTTTAGTTTAGGTGTGGTGCAATTTGGTTTTTACTTTTAGTTTAGGTGTAGTGTAGTTTTATAGGTTTTTACTTTTAGTTTAGGTGTAGTGCAGCTTTATAGTTTTTTACTTTTAGTTTAGGTGTAGTGTAGTTTTATAGGTTTTTACTTTTAGTTTAGGTGTAGTGTAGTTTTATAGGTTTTTTCTTATAGCAGTTTAGGTGTAGTGCAGTTTTATAGGTTTTTACTTTTAGTTTAGGTGTAGTGCAGTTTTATAGGTTTTTACTTTTAGTTTAGGTGTGGTGCAGTTTTATAGTTTTTTACTTTTAGTTTAGGTGTGGTGCAGTTTTATAGTTTTTTACTTTTAGTTTAGGTGTAGTGCAGTTTTATAGGTTTTTACTTTTAGTTTAGGTGTAGTGCAGTTTTATAGGTTTTTACTTTTAGTTTAGGTGTAGTGCAGATTTATAGGTTTTTACTTTTAGTTTAGGTGTAGTGCAGATTTATAGGTTTTTACTTTTAGTTTAGGTGTAGTGCAGATTTATAGTTTTTTACTTTTAGTTTAGGTGTAGTGCAGTTTTATAGGCTTTTACTTACAGCAGTTTAGGTGTAGTGTAGTTTTATAGGTTTTTACTTATAGCAGTTTAGGTGTAGTGTAGTTTTATAGGTTTTTACTTATAGCAGGTCTGGTGTAGTGCAGTTTTATAGGCTTTTACTTACAGCAGTTTAGGTGTAGTGTAGTTTTATAGGTTTTTTACTTATAGCAGGTCTGGTGTAGTGTAGTTTTATAGGTTTTTACTTATAGCAGTTTAGGTGTAGTGTAGTTTTATAGGTTTTTACTTACAGCAGTTTAGGTGTAGTGTAGTTTTATAGGTTTTTACTTACAGCAGTTTAGGTGTAGTGTAGTTTTATAGGTTTTTACTTACAGCAGTTTAGGTGTAGTGTAGTTTTATAGGTTTTTACTTACAGCAGTTTAGGTGTAGTGTAGTTTTATAGGTTTTTACTTACAGCAGTTTAGGTGTAGTGTAGTTTTATAGGTTTTTACTTACAGCAGTTTAGGTGTAGTGTAGTTTTATAGGTTTTTACTTACAGCAGTTTAGGTGTAGTGTAGTTTTATAGGTTTTTACTTACAGCAGTTTAGGTGTAGTGTAGTTTTATAGGTTTTTACTTACAGCAGTTTAGGTGTAGTGTAGTTTTATAGGTTTTTACTTACAGCAGTTTAGGTGTAGTGTAGTTTTATAGGTTTTTACTTACAGCAGTTTAGGTGTAGTGTAGTTTTATAGGTTTTTACTTACAGCAGTTTAGGTGTAGTGTAGTTTTATAGGTTTTTACTTACAGCAGTTTAGGTGTAGTGTAGTTTTATAGGTTTTTTACTTACAGCAGTTTAGGTGTAGTGTAGTTTTATAGGTTTTTACTTACAGCAGTTTAGGTGTAGTGTAGTTTTATAGGTTTTTACTTACAGCAGTTTAGGTGTAGTGTAGTTTTATAGGTTTTTACTTACAGCAGTTTAGGTGTAGTGTAGTTTTATAGGTTTTTACTTACAGCAGTTTAGGTGTAGTGTAGTTTTATAGGTTTTTACTTACAGCAGTTTAGGTGTAGTGTAGTTTTATAGGTTTTTACTTACAGCAGTTTAGGTGTAGTGTAGTTTTATAGGTTTTTACTTATAGGTCTGGTGTAGTGCAGTTTTATAGGTTTTCAATTTTTATTATTATTTTTTTTTTTACTATAGTAGTATGGGTGTAATGCATATTATAGGTTTTTACTTTTAGATATTGTGCAGTTTTATGGGTTTATTTATATATTAAAAATTTTTTTTAGGTGTAGTGCAGGTTTATAGGTTTTTATTTAAGTAGTTTTAAGTGTAGTTTTATACCGTTTTCTTTTAAATTTTTAGTTTAGGTGTTGTGCAGTTTTATGGATTTTAAAAAATATTTTAGGTGTAGTTCTGTTCTGTGGGTTTTTATTATATTAGTTTGGGTGTAGTGCAAGTTAATTTTATTTTAATAGTTTAGGTGAAGTGCAAGTTGATTTTATTCTAGTAGTTTAGGTGAAGTGCAGATATTTTTTTGTTGTGTTGTGCAGTTTTCTAGGTTTTTATTTTTAATATAGGTGTAGTGCAGTTTTATTGGTTTTTACTGTTAGTATAGGTGTGTTGTTTTACCTTTTAGCATTGTAGGTGTGGTGCAATTTGGTAGGTTATTTTAATGGTATAGGTGCAGTGCATGTAGGTGAAGTGCAGTTTTATGGGTTTTTACTTTTAGGGGTATAGGTGTAGGCCTAGTAGTTTCAGAGATTCTTAAACAGTTCATGTACTGTGCAGTTTTAAGAAGTTTTCAATTTTAAGTTTGGTGCAGTTTTAAATTTTAGGAATATAGGTGTAGTGCAACTTTGTTTCTAATTTCAGTGTGCATGTAGTACAGTTTTATAGGTTTTAACTTTTAGTGTAGGTCTGGTTCATTTTTGTTTTTGTAGGTGTAGGCAGTTTTGCAAGTTACTTTTAGCGCATTGCAGTTTATAGATTTTTACTTTTAGTAGTGTACATGTAGAGCAGATTATAGGTTTTAACTTTTAATAGTGTATGTACATGCAATGCAGATTATAGATTTTTTTAACTTTTAACCTAGTAGGTCTACAAGTAGTGCACTTGTTTTACTTTTAGCCCTGGCAGTTTCATAGTACTCTCAATGGCAATATTGTAGTTAAAGGTGTTTTTTTTTTTTTTTTAGCAGTGTCAAGGTTTTATTAATTTCAAGGATCATTTTTAGACCAAGTTTATAGGTTTATTTTTTATTGCACTATAGGTGAAACTTTATCCATTTAGTTTCAGCTGTGCAGTTTTATTTTATAGCAGTTTAGATGTAGTGCAGTTTCATTGTTTTTTTAGCAGTATAAATGTAGTGGTTTTATAGGTCTCTGGGTTAAAGTCCTTGCCTTGCTTTGTCATTCCCAGTATAATGAGAAAAATCAAACAATGTAAAGGTCCTTTCAATAAGACTATAATCCAAGGGCACGTGTGCAAATGCACACAGAATGTCTTGCACAAACATTCTCAACACCCATTTGGTGCTGGTAGGAATGGATGACAAAATCTTAATGCATGTACACAGGTATAATGTTTAAACACTATCCCTAAAGTCAGAATACAGCCACCTAAATTGGACAAGGGAGTGTGGAAGGGGGGCATTAAAACAGGTATAGTTACCCTTGTTGAACCTTAAAGTTTAGCTGCAGAACAAACACCCCCAAATTTTAAGTTCGAGCTGTTATGGGTTTACTTTTTAGTAGAATAAAGTGTAGTTTTATGGATTTTAGCAGTGCATTTTGTTTTATGGATTTTTCCTGTACAAGTTTAGTGTAGTTTCATGAATTTGGGCTGTGCAAGAGAGAGTGTAGTTTATAGATTTTTTTGCAGCGTAGTATTTTTGTTTCAGTTTTAGCAGGGCAAATCCAATCCAATGCTTTTATTTCCAGTTCAAGTATTTAGTGTTGTGGGCTTATTTTAGCAAAGTATAGTTTTAAAAGTACAAGTTCAGTGTAGTTTTATGGATTTAGGCTGTGCAAGAGAAAGTGTAGTTTATAGATTTTTTGCAGCAAAAATTTTGGGGTTTAGTTTTAGCAGTTCAAATCAAATCTAACCAAATTCTTTTATTTTAAATACAAGTGTAGTGTAGTGTTCTTGGCTTATTTTAGCAAAGTATAGTTTTAGAACTTTTATTGTGTCGTTTTATACGTTTTCTTTAGCATTTGTTTCTTTTAGCAGTGTATGTCACAGTTTTATTTTATTTGTGCAAGTGCAGTTTTGAGGGTCTATCATTGCAGTGTAGGCGTGATATAGTTTAATTCATTTTACCAGTGTGATTGTAGTGTGGATTTACTTTATCATTGTAAGAGTATGGATTCATTTTTTTTCTAAGTGCAGTTTCAAGGGTTTAGTTTAGCAATGTAGGTGTACGGTAGCTTTACAATTATATTTTAGCAGTGTGGTGTAGGGTCATGGATTTATTTTAGCAGTGTCGTGTAGTGTCATTCATTTATTTTAGCAGTATTCCATTTTGATGACTCATTTATAACACACCCCCCTAGTCAGAATTTGTCCACCTTCATGTGGATGCAAAAATGGTCGCAGTTGCAATAATCTCACAGCTGGTGAACCTCAGAGCTCCAGCTTTAGAATAACAAGTTTTTAAATGTACGACACACTCCTGCACACTCACTCACACACCTCACAAACAGGCAACAAAATGTGCATTGGCAAGTCCCCTTCACAGGAATGCAAGCAGGAGGGGGAGGAGGGAATGGGGGGGGGGGGAGGGAATGATGATGTTATGGATCAGTACTGGAATGTTTTATATTTGGGGGGAAGGGGGGAATGATGATGAAACAAAGTAACACTGTCCACAGCTTCAGTTTGACCACTGCTACGGTGTTAAAGCAGAATTCCTGACAACTTTAACTTCAGCCCATTAACATCAACACAATTTCAATTCTCTCCCATGCCAAAGTTAGATGTGCAGGGCCCCACTTGTCAGGCACAGCATGACACATTTTCACTTCATACGACACGATTCGGACTATCTCTGTCAGGCACAGCATGACACATTTTCGCTTCATACGACACGATTCGGACTATCTCTGTCAGGCACAGCACGACACATTTTTGCTTCATACGACACGATTCAGAAAGAAAACGCCTGCCTATCTCTGTCAGGCACAGCGCGACACATTTTCGCTTCATACGACACGATTCGGAAAGAAAACGCCTGCCTGTCTCTGTCAGGCACAGCACGACACATTTTCGCTTCATACGACACGACTCGGAAAGAAAACGCCTGCCTGTCTCTGTCAGGCACAGCACGACACATTTTCGCTTCATACGACACGACTCGGAAAGAAAACGCCTGCCTGTCTCTGTCAGGCACAGCACGACACATTTTCGCTTCATACGACACGACTCGGAAAGAAAACGCCTGCCTGTCTCTCTGTCAGGCACAGCACGACACATTTTCGCTTCATACGACACGACTCGGAAAGAAAACGCCTACCTGTCTCTGTCAGGCACAGCACGACACATTTTCGCTTCATACGACACGACTCGGAAAGAAAACGCCTGCCTGTCTCTGTCAGGCACAGCACGACACATTTTCGCTTCATACGACACGATTCGGAAAGAAAACGCCTGCCTGTCTCTGTCAGGCACAGCACGACACATTTTCGCTTCATACGACACGATTCGGAAAGAAAACGCCTGCCTGTCTCTGTCAGGCACAGCACGACACATTTTCGCTTCATACGACACGATTCGGAAAGAAAACGCCTGCCTGTCTCTGTCAGGCACAGCACGACACATTTTCGCTTCATACGACACGATTCGGAAAGAAAACGCCTGCCTGTCTCTGTCAGGCACAGCACGACACATTTTCGCTTCATACGACACGATTCGGAAAGAAAACGCCTGCCTGTCTCTGTCAGGCACAGCACGACACATTTTCGCTTCATACGACACGATTCGGAAAGAAAACGCCTGCCTGTCTCTGTCAGGCACAGCACGACACATTTTCGCTTCATACGACACGATTCGGAAAGAAAACGCCTGCCTGTCTCTGTCAGGCACAGCACGACACATTTTCGCTTCATACGACACGATTCGGAAAGAAAACGCCTGCCTGTCTCTGTCAGGCACAGCGCGACACATTTTCGCTTCATACGACACGATTCGGAAAGAAAACGCCTGCCTGTCTCTGTCAGGCACAGCGCGACACATTTTCGCTTCATACGACACGATTCAGAAAGAAAACACCTGCCTTTCTCTGGCGGAACTTTTTTTTTTTTTTTTTAAAGTGGCTGTGCTCTATTGTCACCTCCACCTCCCAGTGCTAAAACTGAAGCCATGGAAAACACTGCTGATTTCTGAACTAAAACAACACCACTGTGTCACTGTCCATGGAAAACACTGCTGATTTCTACACTAAAACAGACACCATTGTTCACTGTCCATGGAAAACACTGCTGATTTCTACACTAAAACAGACACCACTGTTCACAGTCCTCCTGGAAAGGCTTCTGAGCCAGCCCTCCCTGCTGTTTTTCTGAAGGGAGTTGTGTGCAGTTGTCTGCCCCTGCTGCTGTGGTCTGGGGGTACAGCAGGCGTGTGCTGCCTGCCCCCTCTTCCCTCCCTCATGCCTGGACAGACAGACACCATCTGCACACAGCACAAGTGACACACCAGTCACTGCACACACCCACAAGTGACACATCAGTCACACTGCACACACCACAAGTGACACATCAGTCACACTGCACACACCACAAGTGACACATCAGTCACACTGCACACACCACAAGTGACACATCAGTCACTCACTACCTAAAACTGCACACAGAGTAATTATGTCATCACTAGGAAGGAAAGTGGCGGGACGGTCAAGATGTTCGCCTGCTAACAAGCGTGAAATTCTGCGTTATATTCCCAGCCTTGCTATTTCTTCTCAGTTTGATGCTTTGAGGCCCGGGAGATACAAGATATCAGAGAGTTTTTCACTTACATACTTTCAGGCAAAACATCTGAGTTACTGTCAAACTGCAATGATCATGCTATTATGGTAAATTCATACTCAAATTGGTTTGTATGTTTTACGTTATTTTTATTAAAATTTTTTTTATACCACTTTATGTCATAGCTGATTTTTCTGCGTGAAATTCGGGCTGCTCTCCCCAGGAAGAGCGTGTCACCACAAGTGCAGTGCCTACCTATTATTTTTTATTTATTTTATATATATATATACAGCCACCCTGGGGACTCCAACTCTCTGATTTTTCCTGTGGGATGGTGTCTAAACACAACACCCGTGTGCATGCTGGTTTTTTAAAATATAATTTTGTCATCTGCTCCTACCGGCACACAATGGCCTGCTCTTTCGAAAGGCGGAACGGGATTTTAACATGTTCGCAAGATGTTCTGCGTACGTTCGCACATGAGGCTTCGGTTTATAGTTTCATCCGAATGACTTTGACATTCAGTTCATTTTTTTTTCCGTCAAACTGGGAAGAAAGGGCGAGGCTGGGAATTGAACCCAGAACCTCATGGTTTACTTGTTGGCAGGTGAACGTCTTAATCATCCTGTCACGTTCCTTCCTTATGTTTAAGTAAATATTTAAAAAGTTTATAACTATCTAGTAAATTTTTTTGTGTGTGCAAAATTCATAACTACATCTACCGATCAATATTAGTCCACAAAAGAATGCTGCACTGGAATGTGGAAACCAAAGGTACAGTGTTCACTTGCCTTGATCATATCTGTTTACAAAATCAGCATGTACATTTAATTTAGGATCCAGTGTTGGGCACCAATTTTGCATCTTACTTTACCTTGTTTCTGATTGGTAGCAACTTAAATCCAAACTAAGTGTGAAATTGACTCTTGGTAGTTGGCTTCAGTTTCAAACTCTTGTCCCCCCCCCCCCCACCCCCCCCTGCAGGCCTATATGTTTTATCACACATACAGCAAAAACACTTCTTTTTTTTGCTACTTTACTAATATAGCCTATGAGGCAGGTCTAACAACACTGCAAACTCAGAGAAGGAGCAAACATAACTATGACTGAGCAACTCTTATCTATCCTTTAACTCTCCCCCCACTCCCACCCCTAACACACACAAATGAATACTTAACTTAGCAAAGCACTGCAGTCCCTTGAACATCTTCAAAGTCTGATGCTTCTAGGATCACCAAACCTGTGGACACACTGAATGAACAAATGTAGCTCCTATTTCCGTACACAACCCACCACCACCCCCCTTCCCCAAACGATACACACATACACAAACTCAGGGAAGGAACAAACATACCTGCATGTCTGTCACAACACACAATCACCCATCTGTAAATACCCCCCCCCCCCCCCCCCAACACACACATACACACAAAACTCACATGCAGACACAAAGTAAATACTTAACTTAGCATAACACTGTAGTCCCACAACATTTCCAAGGTCTGATCAGTCTAGTCCACCGACCCTGTAGAACACAGAAAAGGAACAAGAATAACTATGTATGCATGCCCCTACCCCCACCCTAACACACACACACACAGATTATACATAGACACCACACACACACACACACACACAAAAGAGTGAATACTCAACTTTGCACAACACTTCAATTCCTTGAACATCTCAAAGCCTGATGCCTCTAGGTTCACCAACCCTGTGAACACACTGATTGAACAAAATGTTACTACTATTTCACTATTTCTGTACACAAACCTTACCGTCTATTGCAATGCTCTCAACATCTTCAAAGGCTGACCTGAACGGCTTACGCCCAACTACACTGCAAAGTGAACAAAATGAACAAATGTAACTGCAATGTCTTAACCAGAATTCCAATCTGCCCCACCACCCCCCAACAAACACACACAGAGGAAAATAATACTTAACTTAGCAAAATGTTGCAGTCCCCTCGATCCAACTGAGGTCTAGACACATGCTAACTCAGAAAACAACAAACACAATACTGTGTGCAAATCTATCTATCCCTTACCTCCCCTTTCCACACACACACAGAGTGAATACTTAACTTACTCAGCACAACACTGCAGTCCCTTGAACATCTTCAGTCTGATGCGTCTAGGTCCAGCAACCCTGTAAACACACAGAATGAACAAAATGTAACTCCTATTTCTGTACACAAACCCTTCCACCCCCCCCCACCCCCACACACACACAGTGAATACTTAACTTAGCAAAACACTGCAATCCCTTGAACATCTCCAAAGTCTGATTTGTCTAGGTCTGACAACACTGCAAACTCAGGAAGATACAAACATACATACAATGTCTGTACACAACACAAATCCATCCATCTGTAAACTCCCCCCCCCCCTCCCCCAACTTAAACTCACACACAGACACAGAGTGAATACTTAACTTATACTTATATACTTATACTTATACTTATAAATACTTAACAAAACATGGTAGTCCCCTCAACATTTCCAAGTCTGATCAGTCTAGGACCACCGACCCTGTAGAACACAGAATAGGAACAAGTATAACAATGTGTGCAAGCCCCTGCCCCCCCCCACCCCAACACACACAAATATATATACACACACACAGAAATAAATATATAAAAATTAAAATGTAAAAAAAAAAAAAAAAAAAAAAAAAAAAAAAAAAATATATATATATATATATATAATATATATATAATATATATATATATATATATAAAAATAAAAGAGTGAATACTTAACTCGGCACGATACTGCAATTCCTTGAACATCTCCAAAGTCTGGCGCGTTTAAGTTCACCAGCCCTGTGAACACACTGAATGAACAAATGTAACTCCTATTTCTGTACAAAATGCTTCCACCACCATCCCTTCCCCCCTGAAACCCCCCCCCCCCCCCCCACACACACACACAAACAGGGAATACTTAACTCAGCACGACACTGCAGTCCCTTGAACATCTCCAAGTCTGATGCGTTTAAGTTCACCAGCCCTGTGAACACACTGAATGAACAAATGTAACTCCTATTTTAGTACAAAATGCTTCACACCACCCCCTTCTCTCCCCCCCAAAAACACACACACAAACAGGAATACTTAACTCAGCACACGACACTGCAGTCCCTTGAACATCTTCAGTCTGAGCCTCCAGGATCACCAAACTGTAAACACACTGAATGAACAAATGTAACTCCTGTTTCTGTACAAAATCCCCCCCCCCCCCCCCCCCTTACACACACACACAAACAGGAATACTTCACTTAGCAAAACACTGCAATCCCTCAACAACTCCAAAGTCTGACCAGCCTAGGTCTAAACAACACTGCAAACTCTGAAAAACAAAAACAAACGTAAAACACTGCAATGTGTGTACACAATGCCATCCCCCCCCCCCCCCCTTGTAACTGAATGCACACAGAATATTTGTGCACATGTTAAATCCTGTTCCGCTTTTTGTAAGAGTAGGCTATTGCATGCCGGTGGGAACAATGACATTTACAAAGCTGCATACACACCAGGACTGGATGTTAAAAAGCATATGATTGCTTATTCCATTATCCTGTGGATAATGTGTGTACACAATGCCATCCCCCCCCCCCCCCCCCCAAACATACACATTCTCACACAGGGATGGGATAGCCTAGTGGTCAGAACATTACCCTCGCAATTTGATGACCAGAGTTCAATTCCCGGTTGAGGGATTTTAACTCTGGAGATAACATCAGTGCTGACTCCACTCCCCCTCAAAAGTCCTTCGGATGAGACTATAAATCGAGGCCCTGTGTGAACGCACACAGAATATTTTGTGCACATGTTAAATCCTGTTCCGCTTTTTGTAAGAGTAGGCTATTGCATGCCGGTGGGAACAATGACATTTACAAAGCTGCATACACACCAGGACTGGATGTTAAAAAGCATATGATTGCTTATTCCATTATCCTCTATATAAAAGAATAAATAAATTAAATTAAAAAAAAAATATATATATATTTTCTTGAAGTTTAGCATGTAAAATACATACATCCTATTCCTGCCTTTAGTAAACTACCCTTTCCTTGGTTTTTTCCCTCATTAAACAACTTCATGCTTCAGCACCCCAGGCTGCTATCTTGATAAAGACTATCATAGTATAAGAACATGAACTTGATCTGTTCGCTATTGCTAATTCCACACAACCTCAACAAAAACTCAAATGCACACCAGGTGCATTTATACAACAATGCACTCAATCAAATCTGGCTGGTCAACACTGGACCACTGCTAGCACCATGGAATGAACACAACACTTGTGAAGACAACACTTGTGAAGACAACACTTGTGAAGACGCACTCATTTCTACATGCAGAGAGCCCATGGCGGAGTTCCTACACACAGCCACAGAGCTTTCAAAACCTAACCCTCAGACATCAACCCTTAGAAACCAGCAGACTGCTCTCCACTCTGCCCACCTTGTCTGCTGATGCTAGCACTGTCTGTGTCTGTATGTTGCAGAACTCATCCTTACACAAGCGCACACACACACACACATTAACACAAACTGCAAGTGTGCACAGCCTTTCTTTCCAAAACCCTTGGTTCCTCACCAAACTGCATATATATATATATATATATATATATATATATATATATATATATAAATATATATATATATATATATATATATATATATATATGTCTTATGTAAGGAATATACCTATATTTATTAGTTTTCTCAATATGGTTTTCAAGTTAGGAACTATATCCATCAAGGTTTATTCAAAAAGTCTTTTGTAAGTTATGAACTGAACTATATTTACCAGGTTTTATTGAATTTTTTAAAAAACTTTCTTTTCTTAGTTAAAAAATTAATGTGCCTGTGATTTTGTTTACATTTTGTCTTTATTAATCTTCTTAAATAAATGTTCATATACCTGTGTTTTATTTTGACTTGCAACGTCAGTACTCAAAGTGCTATGATGTACTATATTAAGAGGTGCTTCATAGAATAATGACTGTGACCAAAAAATATAAAGTTATTACCAGTTAGAAAACAGAAACACTAATAAATCCCAACAAGAAAAGAACAATCTGTGAAAACAGCATTACATGTATGTAGACTCAAAGAGACACTCGCATGGGTTTGATAGCACATAGCACCTGAAGCACAGCACCCACATGCACAGGTGCACTCATGTATGCACATGTATGTGTGCATGTGCACACTTTACACTAGGCCTATTCTTTTACTCTGTGTGACTTGGAGTAAAAAAACTTCTTTACTGACTTTGTATGGCTATCAAAAAGGGAGGGGTCAGTCTTAGCAGCTATTCTGAAAACTGAGACTGAATCAGAATGGCATGAGGAAGATGGAAGATCATTCCAAAGGAAGGTGCTGTGTGAGATAGCAGGTGAACCAGAGTAGAACCAGAGTAGTTAGCGATTGTAAACTGGAATGTGTACAAGTTTTGTACTACAAGAAGATTTTAAGCAGGTGGACCAGAGTATTCAAGATTATAAGCTGAAATGTGTACAAGTCTTGTGCTACAAGAAGATTTTACGCAGGTGGACCAGAGTATTCAAGATTATAAGCTGGAGTGTGTGCGAGTCTGGTACCAGAGGTAGCTTGAATGTAACAAGGTGAAGAAGATGAAACAGATAGGAAGGACCCAGTCTGACAGACATTTGAAAGTGAAAAATAGTTGGGGGGTGGGGTGGGGTGGAGTGTTAGTGTGTTTTGTTTTTTGTTTTTTTTGGAGGGGGGTTGTTTTTTTGTTGTTGTTGTTTTAGCTTACTCTGCTCTGTACAGGTCTGCCATCATATGCAGTTTGTGATGACAGGTATATATCTGATTTCCAGGCACAGAAGCTTGTTGAGGATCTCACTCAAGCCTCTAATAATCTGGAGGTGTTGCTGCTGTTTATGATAGCTATATATATTCTCTCATGCTATTCTGACAAGACACTGATAATAAAGAGGGAATTCCTAGCACAAAATTGTCTTCAGGTGGGGATTCTATTTATACTTATAGGACTCAGGCATCTCCATGGAGGAAAGTTGGTTCCAGTTGTAACTGGAGTTTTTGTAAAACAGGATCTGTTTCTTTTCCTCATCTGACAGGGCATGCTACTGAAGTGCTTCAAACTCTCTTCTCCACTCCAAACTCTCTTCTCCACTTCAAACTCTCTTCTCCACTCCACACTCTCTTCTCCACTTCAAACTATTTTCTCCACTTCAAACTCTCTTCTCCACTTCAAACTCTTTTCTCCAATCTAAAGCAGTATGTGGGCCACTTGGTCCTCAGGTCTCTGACTTTCCTTGTTCTGAAGAACTCTTTTTATCCGTGGCTCAAACAGCCAGCTTCAGGGCTTCTAGGATGTCAGGTAGGGTCCAGCCCAATATGCGCAGGGAGGTTTTTGCTGGCCATAGTTAAACAGATTTCTGTAGGACTGAAACTGCTTCTGCACAGGTCTTCCTCCAGAAATGGTTTGCGGTCACATCACTGATAGACAAGACCATTCCAGACAACATTGACATGTGTGGGTAAACTGTATCTAGTAGACTGCAATAGCCAATGCTTTTATCAGATTGCCAACTCACCAACACACACCCAACAAAACCTTCTATTCTGCCTTAAACAAGCTCACAGAGCTAGATGTTTGGCCACAGTCCCTATTCAGTCATGCAGCTGCTAGATGACATACTTTAAGATAGAGGAAATACCATGACAGTCTTTTGACCACATACATGGCTTAAAGTCATACGTGCAAACTCAAATTTGATACTTTTAGTGAAAAGACATTAGACTGAAGAATACTGAACATTTACAACACACACACACACAATCTCCCCCCCCCCCCCCCCCCAAAAAAAAAAAACACTTTGGGATAGGATCTAATTTTAAAAAAAAACAAAAAAAACACAAATACTTCGTCCCTTATCCTCAAAATGAAAGAGTAAAAAGATAAAAACATAAAAAGCTCTAACTCCCAATCCCACGGACCAGGTACCCCACAGCAAGCACAGGTATGGCTTATCTCAGCAGAGAACAGGCACCCAGCCCACACTTGCCTCCTGTCAGTTCTGATATATCACCTCCCACCCTGCTCATTCAGTTTGAACTTTATGTTCTTAATAAATGCCAAACAGCTACATTTTTCATGTAAAAGAGTATAACCCAGTGAAAGCAATGTTTGTGATTTTACTCTACGACAAATAATGTAAGTCTAGCTACAGATTGCCAGATGTTCTTCACCAGCTTCCTACAGACCCTTTACTTTCTACTATAACCAGGACAACATCCCTGATACAATGCTTAGGAAGACTGCCAGAACACATCTGATCTCCTACAATGCTCAGGAAGACTGCCAGAACACATCTGATCTCCTACAATGCTCAGGAAGACTGACAGAACACATCTGATCTCCTACAATGCTCAGGAAGACTGACAGAACACATCTGATCTCCTAAAATGCTAAGGAAAACTGACAAAACACATCTCCTACACTATTTAGGAAGACTGACAGAACACATGTAATCTACAATGCTTAGGAAGACTGATAGAACACATCTCCTACAATGCTTAGAAGACTGATAGAATACAACTTTATCTCCTATAGTACTTAGGAAAGACTGACAAACACATCTATAATGCTTCTAAAGACAATGCACACATATACAATATTTAGAAAGACCAACCTATCTACAGTGTTTAGGAAGACTGACACAACACATCTACAGTGCTTAGGAAGACTGACACAACACATCTACAGTGCTTAGGAAGATTGACACAACACATCTACAGTGTTTAGGAAGACTGACACAACACATCTACAGTGTTTAAGGAAGACTAACACATCTCCTAAAGAGTTTAGGAAAGCTAACATGGTTCTTTACCTAATCATGAGCTGGCTTCAGTGTCAACACAGAAGACAAATTTATTTCAAACCAGCATAACATTACCGAGTGTTACCTAACTTAACCCCAATACATTTTGAATACTGAACAACTCATTCAACCTGTTACACTCAAGGGGGAATAGCACCTTACAGCCCCACCCCCCCCTTTTTTTTTTATTTAAATGAAATTTCTTTACTTTAACAAAGATTCATCACTTACACTATTTTAAAAAGTTTTTAATGTGTTAATCTTTGTATCAATTAGTCACAGCAAAAAGATAATGTTTTATTACAAAAACCAGCTCCCACTGGCAAATTAATGTCACAAAGATTCAGGAACAAGGACTGTGGTGATATGCTCTCCTTTGGAAAATCGGTCTAAATATCCCCTCACACACACACACACACACACACCCACACCCCCCCACACACAGACACAGACACAAAATCTCTTGTACCAGTACAGTTCAGTATTGTGACACACACACACACACACACCACCACACCACACCCACCACCACACACACCCACCACCACAACAAAAAAAAACCAACTGAATAAAAGCATAACTTACAAGTAAATAAAATGATGAAAATTAAGTCTAAAGTGGTCTGATACTATACTATAAAATATTATTCAAACAAGTCTGGAGGGGGTGGTGGAGATAGCTGGAGTTTTACACAGCTTTCTTATTAGGAAAATAAAAGCAAACCATACTTTTCACAGGAGTATCATTGTTTCCAAAACAAAACTTATGGTCATATACCTTAGTTACATACAAAAACAGTTCTCATTCTTTCAGAGTATCTAATCTGTGCAACTTCAGACAAACTGTGCTGCCAAAAAAACATCAGAACACCACCTTTCTAGACAATGAGCCAGAGTTCAAGACCACACTTAAGCAACATAAATACTGACAGTAAAATCACTCTTATTAACACAACACATACATGCTCTCTCTCCTCTCTCTTCTCTCTCTCTCTCTCTCTCTCTCTCTCTCTCTTCTCTCTCTCTCTCTCTCTCTCTCCCTCCCTCCCTCTCCCCCCCTCTCACACACAATGTAAACACTGTCACAACAGCCATATACTTGAGTGAAAAAATCATAAACTTTGTATAATAAAAAAAAAGTTCCAAAAACATCAAATAACTTATTGATAACCCAAAATATAACAAAATCAGAATATCCACATAACAACATCTCATATAAGCATCACATAATTCAGCTCTTTTTTCTTTCTTTATAGAGATATTTTTGTTTCGCTTTGATTCTTCATTTTCCTTGTCTTTTCTAAACTTTCTTTTCTTGGTATTTCCTCCCCTGTTTTTTAGTTTTTTTAACTGTCATTCTTTTTCTTCTATCTTTCATTTTTTAGTTATTTTGTATTTAAGATTAGTTTCTCGTATATTTCAAATACTTTTTTGGAAACTTTCTTTTTCAAAAATCTTATCCATTTACATCTCTTCTCTCTCTCTCTCACTACTATCTCCTCAATCTCCATTTCTTTAGAGAAAGGAAATCTCAAAGTAAAATGAATTATGCACATGTACTTTCTCTCTCTCTTTGTTCTCTTTTCTCTCTCTCTCTTTCTTCATCTTATATATTTCTTAACACCTGCTTCAACATCAAGTATTCTTTTTTTATGATTACTGAGTACTACTCTTTTTACAAATATGGGCCTATTCACATGACTACAATTTAGGGGGAAATATAACCCCATCCAAAGTAAATGAATGTTTTCACTTTGTTTCAGAAGAATGTCATGTAAACATTTGCATGATTTATTTTTGCCCTAAATCATCCAAACCTATTAAAAAAAAAAAAAAATCAAAAAAAAATAAGCCATGCCATTAATCATTAAAAATTGAATATAAAACAAAACATCCACATCAACCACACTCTCCCCATCTCTACAACTCTCCATCAACACACTCCACACTCTCACTCACCCCTCTACTCTCTCTCTCACACACTCACATCACTCACACCACACACACACACGGAAACACAAAGACTAGCAAAAACACTTGCTAAACCTTACCTACACAAACAAACCACATCCCACCACTCACCTCCACACACACACACACACACACACACAACACAGGGAAAGAGGGCAAAGGATGTATGGTTGAAAAAACAACACTTGTGCTTAAACCTTTACCCTAATCAAAAAAACAAAGACTACCATCTCACTCCCTCTCATCTCTCCTCTCTCCTCTCTCACACACACACACACCACACAGTCACCACTCACACACAACACCAACACACACACACAACACACACACACACACACCACACACACACACACACACACACACACACACTCACACACACACACACACACACACACACACAGTGCAGGAGACACACTAAACTGGCTAGAGGATATAAAGGGACATGGTTGGCATGGACGGCATGGTGAAAAGCTTTGTGCTTTTCCATTTACTCTAAACAAATCACACAAACCCTCCCTCTCTCTCCTCAATCAGTTTTGGCAGTTGATGGCTCAATGATCATCACTCAGTTTTGGGATGTGTTGACCATAATTAATTATGTAAATTTTTTTTCAAGAATCTTACATTTCTTTATAAGTCCAAGAGATAAAGTTTACATTTTAATTTATTCTATGAAAATTATGCAAAATCTTCCTGTACATTTGCATTTCTTTTTTTTAGTCCCAAGAGATAATACTCATGTTTCAATTCACTGTATGGAAAAGTTACCCTTTGACATCTTACAAAGTGTGACTGGTGTGTGTGTGTGTGTGTGTTGTGTGTGTGTGTGTGTGTGTGTGTGTGTGTGTGTGTGTGTGTGTGTGTGTGTGTGTGTAGCTGGTATGAAACAAATATCAGTGTTTGATACCTTGCATTGCATTAATTCTGATTACAAGACAAAAAAGGCACCTATATGCACAGACACACTCTGATTGTACTCACATGCATACCACACACACACACACACACACACACCACACACCACACACACAAAACACACACCTTAAAAAAAAAAAAACACTAAAAAAATGTATCCTTTTTCTGGCCCTACACCCCTACACTATACACAGAGTGCATGCAGCTAAACCAGAACAGATTTGGATCCAACCTTTTTCCATTTTGCATTAAAATGGGGTAAAGCTTCCTTTGCTTACAAGCATAGGCTACAGCAGATGCAGGAGTGGTTCTGACAGTGATGGCACGCTACACTCTGACTGTGGAAAAGGAGAGAACATTGGGTGCCCTCACTCCAGCCATCCCTGTGGCTCTCTCTCCACAACACCAGCCTGAAGATCAATGCACTCTTCTTCCAGTGCATTGACAGAGACAGAGATAAGACAGAGAGATAGTGAGAGAAGTGAGAGTGAGCGTGAGTAGTGTGTGCGTGCGTGCTTGCGTGCATGTTTATGCATGTGTATGTGAGAGAGAGAAAGGATGTGTGTATGTACGCGCATATGTGAAGCATCAATGAATGTGCTTGCATGTATGCATGTGTGTGGTGTGCGTGTGCGCGTGTGTGGACTTCAGGCTGAACTGGCCCTCAAGAGCTCAATCTGTCTTGCTGTTACCCATGGGACCCTGGGGTCCCCACCTCCTCCACCAACTGTCATCAGCCACCCCCCCCCGCAGAACAAGCCTGAAGGTGACAGCACTCCCCTCTGGGTGTGTCATGTCACCAACAGTGGTCTGCCCTCCTCTCTCTCTCTCCATGACCTGGGGGTGTGGCTAGCAAGACTGAGCAGTACAAGGGCCGTGGCATCATACAACAAAAAAATAATATAATAATAATTAATAATGATAAAATAAGTAAATGAAAAATATGTAAAGAAAAAAATAAATGATAAGTAAATAATAAATAAGAAAAAATAATAGATCCTAAATAATAAAGAAGTGATAGTAAGTAAATAAATTGTAAATAAAAAATAAATAGATAACAATAATAAAAAAATAAATAAATAAATCAACAACAATACAAAAAAAGTTGTGAACAGTACATGATGCCACCCAAACCACCGAGACCTCACCCAAGTTCCAACCCTGCAGTCACACTCAGCTGAGTGTCTCCTGCCACAGAGCCACCCAAAGAAGGCAGCAGTCTTTTCAGAATGCCATGGCATCTGCGGTGGTCTGTGTTCCATCAGAGTGTTGCGTGCCATCACTGGTAGAACCACAACTACAGCCCCTACAGCACAATGCCTGTGAGTGAACAAGTACTGACAAATATGTCACAAATATCAATTCTTCAAATTTCTTCGTGCGATTGCTTTCGATGTCACGTTTTACTTATTATTTGTTTAAAGAGTGTAAAAAGACTATTATACTGATTTATGATACATTATCTGTGTGTGTGTGTGTGTTGTGTGTGTGTGTGGTGGTGTGTGTGTGTGTGTGGTGTGTGGTGTGTAGAGGGCAGGGGTAGGGGTGCATGTGCTTGTATGTGGCATGCACCAGGGCATGCCTATGTGTATGAGTGCTTTAGTAAATGTGTGTGCAGCACACACACACACACACACACACACACACACACACACACACATGGGACCATGGGCATGCATATATGTATCATGTGTTAGACTATGTGTGTAAATTGTGAGCTTATGTGTATGTATCTGATTACACTCATGCACATGTAAGACTAAATCAGCTGAAGTATGCCAAGTGTACGCAGGTGCCTTGTCCAAAATTTCCATAAAAATTATAACACTGATAGCAGTTTCACACAAAAAATGTTACCTTGTCATTTGCAACTGCAACTCTGATAAAGGAAAAAGGCCTTTTTCGTTATTGAACTGTAATAAAGGGAAAAGGTTTTTTTTATCATTAACAAAGTCTGATAAAAGTAAAGGCCTTTATCATTATAGAACTGTAATAAGAGGAAAAGGCCTTTAACATCAACAAAACTCTGATAAAGGAAAAAGGCCTTTATCATTATCAAACTGTAATAAAGGAAAAAATTTTTTTTAAGCCTTAATCATTACCATATTCTCATAAAGGAAAAGGGTCTGATCATTATCAATCACTTCCCCACCTAAATGTCTATGTCACTTTTGTGACTGTCTCTGCCGTATCATTATACTGCGTGAATGCATATTATATATCAGACTTCAGTGATGGTCTTTGCTTTATCTCTATCTCATGTGAATGTGTAATGCCTAACTTTTATGGTAAGTTTTTTACCTTAACATTTATCCAACATCAATGCATCTAAATTTAGCGGCATTCTTTACATTACTGATTACACCACATCTAACATTACTGAGAATCGTCTTCTGTACAGAACCAACATCACTGGGTCCTAGCTGAACATTACCACAGTCAACATATTCTTAGGAAACTGAGAGGAAGAAGTCAGTGAGCCATAAATCACCCAAAATATCCCACTGAGTTTGCTCGCATGGGAAAGTCAACAGTCAAAACAGAAATATGCATTCTTTAGATTAAGTTTTTCTTTAAAGTCGAAAATAAACTTCCAAAAGATCTGTATCCTTAAGTCAGAAATATGCATATCTGACTAAAAAAAGTTACAAAAGTTTCTTTGGGAATGCTGGAGCGAAATACCAGAATTTCATTCTAAATTTCTTATACATTAGAAAAAAAAAAACCCACCCATACTGGTGAAAAAACAAGAAAAAAACCCAACTGTTAAAAAGATAAGAAAAGAAATTACCACAGACACAAATCCCAAACATGAATTCCTCAATTATTCATTCATTCAGCTTAAAAGCTGTCAATATTTCATCCATCATTAACAAAATCTTGTCACTTTTCTTGCAATACGTTTCAAATAATACTTATTAATTAAACACAACCATACAATCATCCATTATCTAATTACAAACAGTATGGAACTTTGTTATACAATCATCCAGTCTGATCCTCAATAAAAACACAATATCTAGTACAACTACCAAACATGATGTCAAGACCTGTGTCATGACAGTTCATTGTTCCAAACTTTCCTCACCTTGAAATCTCTAAAAATTAGAAGAAAAAAAAATGAAACACAACACACCAGCTAAAAAACTCTCCTCTCTCTCCTCTCTCCTCTCTCTCCTCTCTCTCTCTCTCTCTCTCTCTCTCTCTCTCTCTCTCTCTCTCCTCCCCCCCAAAGGAGAAACACAAACACACTCACCCCCACCCCCCATCTCTCTCACTCCACCCCTCCCCTTTCCACACACACATTTGCATAAAAAAACACCTCTCTCACTCCCCCTCCCCCCCACCAGCTAGAAAGTTTCACTCATCACTCACATCACTTTCTCTCACACACTCACCACTCACCACCACCACTCACACTCACACACACACACACACACACACACACACACTAAGCATGCCAAGTATCAAAATGATACCTATGAGTAAAGTGAGACTTGTAAAATGACTTGTAAACATTTACATTTTTCTAATAACTGAAGGAAACAAAATTTACATTTTTCTAATAACTGAAGAAAACAAAATATCTGTAAAAAAAAGAAAAAAAAAAGTTGTAAAATGTTGCTTTCTATCCTGCAGATGTTTTTGTTTCTGCAGTTCAGTCTTACACAGCAAAGCAGTTTCACCCCCCCCCCCCCCCCTCTCTCAACCCCTCATCTCTCTCTCTCTCTCTCTCTCTCTCTCTATCTCTCTCACTCACTCACTCAACCCCCCTTTCTCATTCTCTCAACCCCCCATCCCACCCCCAACACACAACAGCTAAAATGTTTCACACACACAACACACCCCCCCCCCCCTCCCTCTCTCTGTCTTTCTCTCACTCACTCACTCACTCACACACACACACAAACACACACACACACACACACACACACACACACACACACACACACACACACACACACAGGGAAAACTATGCATGCTGACTGCTTCTTGTCTGGAAAAAAAATCTCCAAGTTCTAGGTAATGATCAATCCCTTGAGCAGTTTTTTCCCGGTCACTGATATTTCCCTTGCATGATTTTCCATGTCAATGATGTATCTTAACCTCCCCCCCCCCCCTCCCACAAACACATATACACACTGACCACAAAAAGTCGCTTTCCGTGATCAAATCACTATTGACTCAAATTCAATATCAAATGATTTCAGATATTCAAACTAATTCAACTGAAAGCTAGTTTAAATGACCAGATCCATTTTTAAATACAATTTCATTGACAACTTTATAAAATCATTATCCAAATTAATGTTTACAGAGTTTCAATTACTACTTTATCAAATCATTGCTTACACAAGTTCAATTACAACTTTATCAAATCAATGCCGACACAAGTTAAGCATGAACATAGAAGCATTGCAAAGACCAGAACAACCAGGTTTCAACTAACACTCTTATAAAAAAAAATTTAAAAAATGAAATAAAGAAAACCACACATGTAATAAGGTATGTCATAATTCCAAACATTTTAACATTCTAATCTCTTGTCATGACAATTAACTATTTCAAATTTTTTCTCACTTTGAAATCTGTCAAAGACAATCAACACACACACACACACACACACACACACACACACACACACACACACACACACACACACAGCAGCTAAAAAAATTCTGTCTGTCTCTCTGTCTCTCTCACACACACACACACACACCACAAACACACACACACACTCAGGCTGAAAAGTTATACACAAACACTCAAACACACACACACAGGTACACACTCAGGCTGAAAAGTTCTATACACTCAAACTCCTTGACCCCCCCCCCCCTCCCCCCTCTCCCACACTCTCTCTCACCTCCCCCTCCCCACCAGCTTAAGTTTCAACCCCCCCCCCCCACACACACACACACACTAGCTAACCAGTTTCACCTACACACAACTCTCCCCCTCCCCCTCACTCACTCCCCCCTTCCCCATCCACACACACACACTCTCACTCCCCCTCTCCCAAACACACACCACCTAAAAAGTGACACAGACAGACAAGTTCCTCCCCCCTCCAACACACACACACACACACACACACACACACACACACACACACACACACACACACACACACACACACACAATGCCATTACATTATACAGCAAATTTCCCATGTAAAAATTGGGCTACTTTTCCCAGGAGAGCAGATCACCACAGCTCAACCCCACCCCCCCTTTTTCTTTTCTTTTTTTTTTATAATAAAAATCTTTAATTGTCTATTTGCTCTTGTATCAGGAAGCTTTCCAAAATAACTTTATATAAGAACACATTCTTGCTGTCATGGATTCTTAAATCAGTACTGACAGTGCTTTGCATACCGAGCTTTTGCTTGTTGTCTAATCTGAAAGACTAGCACTTCATTAATTTTTTTCTCTAAAGTGTCACAAAATGAAAGGTAATATCTGAATTCAGATGGGATTTAGAGTGCAGAACTCTGGTAACTTGATTTTGGGGTAAATCTGTTGTGTCTAGACCACTACCACTGCCCTTGGTATAATCTGGTTTAGCTCAAGACAGAATGTTTCTGCCAAACTTACATATGCATCAACTACACTACAGTTTCCAGAATTAGAGCTAAGACAAGCTTCATACTAGTAAGACACACTTCACACGGGTAAGGCAAACTACACACAGCTGATGCAAACTTTACACAGCTGACACAAAATAAACACAGCTAAGAAAAGCTACACACACCTGAGGCAAACTACACACACAAAGAAAAATAGCAATACAAAACTAAGGCATGCTACTATGAGATAAGAAAACTGGGTATACAAAGCTAGAGCGTGCAAAACAGATATCAGAAACATAGATAATAATGATCCATGGAAGGAGGTTTAACAGCAACAGACATAGCCATGAAGTAAATTACACAGAGCAACAGCCAGCTACACAGAGCCAAGACATGTAAGACAGAGCTAGGATAAAAGCTACACAGAGCTAAAGCAAGTACCTCAGAGCTGAAAAAATGACTATGCAAAGCCACGGCAAGCCTCACTGAGTTAAGAAAACCTGCTAAACAGAGCTAAGGCAATACACTCAGACCAATGGCAATCTACACAGAGCTATGGCAATCTACACAGAGCTATGGCAATATACACAGACCAATGGCAATATACACAGAGCTATGGCAATCTACACAGAGCTATGGCAATCTACACAGAGCTATGGCAATCTACACAGAGCTATGGCAATCTACACAGAGCTATGGCAATTTACACAGAGCTAATGCAGCTACACAGAGCTAATGCAGCTACACAGAGCTAAGACAGCCTACACATGAACTGATTTAAGTATGGGTAACCACTAATAGCACCAACAGATAATCATACCAACTCACCTTTCAAGCAAAGTCAGCTCATTTGCAAGCATCAAGAATGCAACCTACAACTGGAATCATTCAAATCGAAGGAACCTACAAAAATATTTTATTGTAACTATTTGGAACTAAAGACACTGAGACAGAGCTCATAACTAAACCACCTCCAATCATCTCCACAAAACCTGTGAATGGCACCATCAACATGAACATAACCAGCATACATCCCCAAAGTTGGAATGCAGCTACCTTCATGGTGGAAAAAAAACAACAGCTGCATACGCAAACTCTTACCATTGGTAAACCTCAGCTCTAGCCAAGGAACTCACACACACACAAAGTAGCTGTTGGCATTTATGAAGAAAATAAAATTTGAACTGAAGGCAGTGGTGGAGCTGACGTCACAAAACTGACTGGTAGGGTGTGGGGGCTGTATGCCTGTTCTTTACTCAGATAAGCTACACCTGCACTTAATAGTGCATCAACCAATCCAAGGGATTGATTGTTAGGGCTTTAAACACACTGACCACAAACTTTATATGTAGCATTTGACTATATTAGTTTATATCAATTTAGATGAAAATAATAAAAGCAGAGTAACCCAGATAATGGTTTAATAAAATTACAAATTAATAAGAGAAAATATGGAAAGAACAAAAACAAGAATTATAACAGGAGTGATGGATCAGCTTTCAGTTTATTACTTTGTATTAAGACTGGGGGTTAAGCTGAAACTTAGTAAGTCTAACTAATCTTAGTGCTGTATCATTATGTTCATACAATTAGGCAACAGAAACTTAGGTGGTTAACTCATAACAGCACAAATACAATAACTGGAAACACTGTGCTCCAAAACTTCAATAAACTTAAAAGGCTGCTGATGTTTTACTGTTCATTTCTTGTTTAGTCATTATTGTTTTAATTAATACCATCTTCTTGTCAAACCAACACCTACACCACATAATGTACATAAGCTCTGAAAAATAATTAACACTCCCCAAATATTCAGGAATGGTGACCAAGCCTGTAAACACACACACACACACACACACACACACACACACACACACACACGCACACACACACACACCTTTGAAAGCAGTGCAGTCCAGTGGATCTGAGCATTCCTAAAACTCTCTCCAAAGAACGGGACAAAATTAAATGGTGAGCACTGCAGCCTTACTACTTTACTCCATACCAAGCCACAGCTGCAAAAACCCCACAAAGCTACTAACTAAGCCTAGCCTACTGAAGCAAGCAAAGACTCGCGCTGTACACAGATAGGCTAACCCCCACATGCTACCTTCACCTTCACCCATCCCATACTCTTGTTGACTGTTGGGACACCACTGACGACTTTGCAAGCTGCTTCCTCCATTCCTTGCAGTCCTCAACTTTCTGTACTATTTCGTTCTACTCAAGGCCAATCTACTTTCTGATAATTATCTCCCCATCTTTTTTTCTGTCTGCTTCTTTGTCTCCCTCCCTGTGCTGTTCACTGTGGGATAGTCTTGGCCAGTCCAGATGTTTGTGTGAGTCTTTTCAATCGTGTCAGGTCTTCATATGGCCCAATGGTGTTTCTTATTCTAGTTCTTACTTCCTCGTTGGTCATGTGATCTTTGTATGAGATACCAGAATGTTTGAAAAAGTATCTTATCTTCAGTGCCTGTATCTATCTTTCAATGTCTTCTGTTATGGTACTCTGTACATGCGTACAAAAATGTGAATGACTAGGGGACATATCAGACCTATCTTGGAGCCAATGGCGATGTTCGTGTTGATCCCGAGGACTTTTAGTATGGTCACTGCAGCTGTTGTCTGGGCTATCCTGGAGAGAACTTCACTCTTCTGGTTTAGATTCTTCATTTGATACTTCATACAGCTCCCAGATTTTCAAAGCCCAATTTTCTTCTTGTCTATGGTGATGTCAGTGCTGATACCATGGCACTATTTGTCATCAGTTGCTTATTTTCTGCACTGATCTGCATGCCATATGCTGAAAAGGCCTCATCAAGGCGAGTTATCAAGCTGACCAGCTTTTGCTCTTGTCAAGTTATGCTGTTGGTGCAATTGGCAAACTGCAAGTTTCTTATCTTCCTACCTCCATAGCTGACTATTCCCTCATGGTTTTCAAATCAGCATTGTCCTTCCTCCATAGCTGACTATTCCCTCATGGTTTTCAAGTCAATCGGCCACACAGCTCTCAATGCTCTCATCAGTGGTAACACAGTTAACAGCGGACAGTTCAGAATTAGCTGCTCATATTTTTCAGCAGAATAACTAACATCTTCCACTCTTCTCTCCATTGGTCTTTTCATTCTGCCCTTCTCCTCTCACTCTCTCTCTTTCATAAACCTCTGGTCCCTTCTTCTCTTACTGTCAAACCTTTATAGACCTACCACTGGGTGCTTTCATAATGTTAATCATGCATAATTCTTTCTTTTGAAAAGCATAACTTTTCTATAACGAAGTTTTATTTTAGTACAGGCCTAACAACAGGGAGAGACTGGTGGGGGCAGGGGATCATGTGTACTGACCATAAGACTCTAGGGGGAGGCAAGGGAGAGGAAGGGGTGGTGGGAGAATGAAAGAAACAGTGAGACTGACTACATGTGTGTCTTAATCTACTCAAATCCGTCATTGGTGTCCATGACTGACCATAATAGATCTACGTTACAATGAACTGTCGACAGAGAGAAGAAATGGGCCACAATCAGAGGGAGGTAGAGGAGGCTGACCAGGTGTTGCTGGTGATCAATTCAACTTGTACTCCCATGTCATGTCAATTCAACTTGTACTTCTATGTCATGTCAATTCAACTTGTACTCCTGTGTCAAGTCAATTCTACTTGTACTCCTATGTCATATCTTTTGCCAGAAGTAGGCGTCATAGTAAAGTAGGAACTAACTGGCTTTGCAGAGAGAAGGAATGGACTGACCTCAGCATGAAAGAGCAGCACCTGACAGAGGAAGATGGCAACAAAGGTCTAACTGCAGTTCCTAAGGCTCAAATTTAGTCAGGTACAAAAGTAATGTTGGTAAAAGGAGGGGTCTATAAATGAGTTTATCATAAAACAAATATTTTGCAGAGTATATTATTATCATCTCTTACTCTCTTCTCAAATTGCTCGCATTTCTATCATGTATTTACATGATGCGCTTCTAATCCAATCCAATCATGTTGTTTATAGCCCTGCCGACCACAAAGGCCACACTAGGGCGGTCAACTCATAAAATTTTTAAATCTCGGAATAAAACTGTGAAACTATATACTAATTAAAATGGGGTGTAAAACTAACTCTACTATCTTTCCTTGTATCAACACCCTTGTCAACTATAAGGGACAAACCAGGGCCAGCATTGACTTTGCTTCGTCAGTAAGAATACTTAAGTGCAAAACCCACCTTACATCACAATTTTTCAAACCCGCGTCTGCCCAGATGATTCATAAACATATATTCATAATTTGTTCAAGTGCTGCAACCCCAACACGCCACCCATCCCCGTAAGTTTACACTGAAATTTCTTCTTGCCTCATCTTTAAATTTGTGTCAAATGTGGAGAGGAAAAAAACAACTGTAGCATGCTAGCAATTTAAACTTTTATTTTCATTAATTTTATTCTATTTCCTGTCTTCCTAGGTAAGTAGTCCTGATTTCACTTCAGCCACAAGGATTGTGTTAACCACTATACAACACTCACTCTCACAGGTCACACACTACTTACACTTTATGGTTCACACACATCTCCTGTGGAGACAGCTTGCACACAGAACACAGGTTTGTTTTTGCATGACTGTAATGCATGTGCTGAAGTCTTCACTGTGTTACAAGTATATGAGGATCTGAATGGTGTTGAACAAGGACTCCTAGACCCCACACTTCTTTGCTGAATGCTCTGACAGTAACTATTGTTGTCTGTAGTATGAGCAAAAATGTATTGAGCTGCCGTTAAGTGCGACACAAGTCAGGCCCTGCACGTCCGACTTCGATGAACGAGAACATTGTTCTTTTAAGTCTTTCTGGAAGACTTGCAACTGCTAACAGCCTCCAGTTCTTATTTGACCAAAGAGGCAAAACACCATGAAAAATGCCCAACACCACAACTGAATCACCACACTGCTACTACAGGCATCAGATCCAGGATGACAACAACTCATACATTCAGGATAAAACCTAGTCCTACACATTACCACCATAGCTGGAACTTGCAACAGCAGCAGTACAGAAATACCTTGCAGTATAATAGACTCTAGCACACAACAGGGATGACATCTCCCAGGATATGAAACCAAATGATTCTTTTTTCACATACTTATGCTTTCAAACACCCAGATTAAAAAAAATATTCTACTGTTTGCCAATGCTCTTTATTTCCAGTCCATACATCTGAAATGACTTCTCTCTCTTTCCCTTTGCCAAATTTCTACATTTGATACTTTTAAATCCAGACTCCAGACACACCTATTTTTTACCTATGACCTTCCCCTATACTTACAGAGTCTCTTATCTGTTCCTACAGATATATGTACATCCACACACACACACACACACACATACACACACACACAGAGATACAGACAGACAGACAGACAGATAGATATAAAATTCTGGATTCCTTTGTAAACAAAAAAATGTTTTGTTCAATTTCACTATAAATGAAAACAGCTCAAAAAGTACAATTAGTAATGAAAAGTAATATCAACCAAAAGCACTTGCATAACGAGGCAATGTAGTTAGCGCAATGGGTGCTTCACCGGAAGGTCAGAGGTTCAATTTCCAAACAATGCTTTTTTTGGACCCCACCTAGCTCCAACCTTGTGTGAGTTTACTATGGGCTCATTGGGAGGACTTGGACCACACAGTTGAGCATCACGGTAGCACTGAACACCACCAAGATAACCCAGAAGCCATGCAAGGCCCATCTAGCCTTGTAGCATCTGACACTGATAAGCTCTGAAGACTGCTGACTGGAGATCCAACATGAAGCTGGGTATGGCTGGGTAAGTGGTGAGTTCAGAACAAGCAGCATGGGAACAGCAGGAAAGGTCCATCACACAAGATGAGGCAGCACAAAAAGTAACACACACACAAAGAGACAACCTACCTTGTCAGCACTGCATCCTCTCTGGAAAAGGGGAAATGCCTGAGATCATCTCAAGCTTTCCATTTCTGATGTCTTGTCCTTGTTGAGCGGTACATGGCATAGTCTTTTCACTCAAACATATGTTGAGCAGAAAGGCCAATCTTGATGACTCCAGCCCCGTGAAGTGTTTGTGCAATGAATATAATGTTAACTCATTCTATGGCCTAAGGTGATTGAAAGTTCTTTCCATTGGAATTTTCATCAGTACAGAGGGCCTAGACTAGAGCTTAAGCTGTCAAAGCTTTCATATCTCTAGACTAGAGCTTTAGCAGTCACAGCTTTCATATCTCTAGACTAGAGCTTTAGCAGTCAAAGCTTTCATATCTCTAGGCTAGAGGTTTAGCAGTCAAAGCTTTCATATCTCTAGGCTAGAGCTTTAGCAGTCAAAGCTTTCATATCTCTAGACTAGAGCTTTAGCAGTCAAAGCTTTCATATCTCTAGACTAGAGCTTTAGCAGTCACAGCTTTCATATCTCTAGACTAGAGCTTTAGCAGTCACAGCTTTCATATCTCTAGACTAGAGCTTTAGCAGTCAAAGCTTTCATATCTCTAGACTAGAGCTTTAGCAGTCAAAGCTTTCATATCTCTAGACTAGAGCTTTAGCAGTCACAGCTTTCATATCTCTAGACTAGAGCTTTAGCAGTCACAGCTTTCATATCTCTAGACTAGAGCTTTAGCAGTCACAGCTTTCATATCTCTAGACTAGAGCTTTAGCAGTCACAGCTTTCATATCTCTAGACTAGAGCTTTAGCAGTCACAGCTTTCATATCTCTAGACTAGAGCTTTAGCAGTCACAGCTTTCATATCTCTAGACTAGAGCTTTAGCAGTCAAAGCTTTCATATCTCTAGACTAGAGCTTTAGCAGTCACAGCTTTCATATCTCTAGACTAGAGCTTTAGCAGTCAAAGCTTTCATAGCCCTTCATAGGCATCCACAAGTAGCGGTAGCATCACTGAGATCTGGGGAACTAAAAACCTGAATCTCCAGTCTAACAACTGTGGCAATGTTGTTAATACATTGGCATCTTGACTGTAGGGTCATGGGTTTAAATCCCATAAGTTTTGGTTATTTTTAGGCTCCAGTAGTCTCAAAACTGATGCCACTCTCAGCATGAGGTGGCCCTTTAGATCGTTAAGGATCACTGATCCACCAGGTATCCCTGGTACAGTTTGAGGCCTTGTCCACTGCCAGATGTCTACATATCTGAACGAGTTTAAATAATACAACAAACCTTTTTTTTAAATGCTAAATAAGTAAATAAAAGAAACAGCATAAAACAATGGCGCCAATATATACTTCCTAAGCATCTTTTCTAACTAAGCACCACTCATTTTTTTCGACACTACAGCACAAGCATTTAGCATTTCAAATAAATTTATACATTAGCAATAATATTAAATGATAGTTGGTCCTAAAAAATGAGAAGAGACCCATAGCTCTCCATAAAGCCAACCTCCACAGCTGGCTTCATGACTTGTATAGAATCAATGACTATGACAGTGCTATGTGGTAATGCAGAAATATCTGTGACCTGCATAGAATCAATGACTATGATAGTGCTATGAGGAATGCAGAAATATCTGTGACCTGCATAGAATCAATGACTACGATACTATAGAGTGCTATGTGGAATGCAGAAATATCTGTGAGCTTCAGCTTTCAACCTGAACCTAGTGTCCAACACTACAACACACTGTGTCTAGCTACCTACACTGACAGAGACCTGCCATTCCTTTGAACATTTTCTCTCTCTGACTTAAGGCAATGGTCACACACAGACTTGTCAACCACCTACCTCTCAAAATCTCCCTCCTACAGCTGCTGCTGTTGTTCGAAGTCCTCTCTCCTTTCTGACAGATGCATGTCCTCCACAGCCCTGGGGCTGCTCTGCATTGCTCCTGAGGAACAGAGAACAACAGCATTGGAAAGATGGTCTACTGAAAGGTTACCCTACTCTGCTACTGTAGCTATCAGAACAATGGAAGTTTACAGTATCATGGACATTCTCACCAGCTACACTCTATCATCCAGTCTCTCCAGATAGCTTCACATGTTCTGATTAAAGCCCAAAGGTAAAACATGGCTCAACAAAATTTGGGGAGAAAATTTTGACTATTGGGGGGGAGGGGGGGGGGGGGGCAGCTTTTCAAGGCCTGCCTTTTAAAGTCCTTCATCTACTTTTGCAAAATATCAGGCCTTGAAACAAAAACCCCCAAAATATTTTTCCAAAGGATGTTTAAGGGCTGTAAGAGCCTTGATAACGCAATGCAATGCAATGCAAGATGTCACAAGATGGGACATTTGTGTTAACAAAGTTTTATACGGCCCCAAGCATAATTTTTCAAGCACAATTCAAAATCAGCCTACACAGTGGAGGAAGTTGGTTTTATTTCAACTTCTAGTCCAACACTCATCTGGAAGGTGGAGGACAGGGCTGGATGGCGACGGCTGGCTGCAGAATTGTCTCTCATGTCTCCTCCACGACCGTACCGGTCATGAGAAGGAAGAAGAAGAAAGCTGTAAACTATCTGTTGATACTATTAAAGCACAAAACATGATAAGAAAAGTCTGAAAAACAAACTTAAAAAAAAATTCAAGATGCCCTCAGGATATTGCTAAGCGAAATGCATTTCTAACCCTGCAGTTTCATACAGGCACTAAAACATTTTACACCTCTGTGTAACTGCCATAATACTAGGTGCTAAGAATGAAAGACTGCAAGAAACTGGTGTTGAATAGATCTATGGAACTCACCTGGGGGATGGACTCTGTATTTAAAACAGACAGTTTCCAATGTATGCTCCAGCTTGCAATGGTCAACCTTGAGCCTGGCAGCCCTCCAACCTGAAGCACATTATGTGTCACTGTTCACATGATTTTTTTTTGTCGCTGTTAACCTTTTTTTTTTTAATACTGTTGTTGCTTTATTGTAAGATGGGCAAGATTTTCTTCATCCCTCAGCTACAGCTCCTAGGTTCAACAATAGAGATTTTGCAATATGTGACTGACCGCCCAACATCAATAGCCCTATTCAGATTCTGACTTTGGGGATTACTTCTAAACATAACAAGAGTGTGCATGCATTTTTTACATTTTGTCATCCATTCCTACTGGCAGCAATAGTTCTTTCAAAAGTGGAATGGGTCTTAACATGTAAGATGCTTTGTGCGTTCATACACAGGACCTTAATTGTCTGAACATAAGCACTCTTAACCACTAAGTTATCCTGCCCCCCAAATGGTATTACACAGTGCACCTATCCTGCATCAGTCAGTCCACAGGTAAAATTAGTGCGCCCCATCTTTGTACCTCCACACCCCTCCCTTTCTTTTCACCCCCCCTTCCCCCCTAATCTGTGTCTCAGGTGGATGGCTAGAAAGATGACAAAGCTTACCCATAAGACAGGCATGCAGCAGGCTTGTTGACTCAACATACACACCAACCTAGAAGAAACAGCAAAATTGACCAGATTTTCCCAAGATTTGAACCCCTCAAAACCCCTCTCTGTTGGTACTTTTAAAGCACAAAACATGATAAGTCTGAAAAACAAACTTAAAAAAAAATTCAAGATGTCCTCAGGATATTGCTAAGTCAAATGCATTTCTAACCCTGCAGTTTCATACAGGCACTAAAACATTTAACACCTGTGTAACTGCCATAATACTAGGTGCTGAGAATGAAAGACTACAACAAACTGGTGTTGAATAGATCCATGAAACTCACCTGGGGGATGGACTCTGCATTAAAAACAGACAGCTTCCAATGTATGCTCCAGCTTGCAATGGTCAACCTTGAGCCTGGCAGCCCTCCAACCTGAAGCACATTATGTGTTACTGTTCACTTGATTTTTTTTTGTCGCTGTTAACCTTTTTTTTTATATTTTAATATAGTTGTTGCTTTGTTTATTGTAAGATAGGCAAGATTTTCTTCATCCTTCAGCTACAGCTCCTAGGTTCAACAATAGAGATTTTGCAATATGTGACTGACTGCCCAACATCAATAGCCCTATTCAGATTCTGACTTTGGGGATTATTTCTAAACATAACAAGAATGTGCATACATTTTTGACATTTTGTCATCCATTCCTACTGGCAGCAATAGTTCTTTCAAAAGTGGAATGGGTCTTAACATGTAAGATGCTTTGTGCGTTCATACACAGGACCTTAATTGTCTGAACATAAGCACTCTTCACCACTAAGTTATCCTGCCCCCCAAATGGTATTACACGGTGCACCTATCCTGCATCAGTCAGTCCACAGGTGAAATTAGTGGGCCCCATCTTTGTACCTCCACACCCCTCCCTTTCTTTTCATCCCCCCCCCCCCAATCTGTGTCTCAGGTGGATGGCTAGAAAGATGACAAAGCTTACATGTAAGACAGGAGTGCGGCAGGCTTGTTGACTCAACATACACACCCAGTATGCCAATCTAGAAGAAACAGCAAAATTGACAAGATTTTCCCAAGATTTGAACCCCTCAAAACCCCTCTCTGTTGGTACTATTCAAGCACAAAACATGACAAAAAAAAAAGTCTGAAAAACAAACTTAAAAAGAATTCAAGATGCCCTCAGGATATTGCTAAGTCAAATGCATTTCTAACCCTGCAGTTTCATACAGGCACTTAAACATTTTACACCTCTGTGTAACTGCCATAATACTAGGTGCTGAGAAGGAAAGACTACAACAAATTGGTGTTGAAAAGATTCATGGAATTCACCAGGGGACGCACACTGTATTAAAAACAGACAGCTTCCAATGTATGCTCCAGCTTGTAATGGTCAACCTCGAGCCTGGCAGCCCTCTAACCTGAAGCATATGTGTCACTGTTCACTTGATTTTTTTGTCGCTGTTAATCGTTTTTTTAATACTGTTGTTGCTTTATTGTAAGATAGGCAAGATTTTCTTTATCCCTCAGCTACAGCACCTAGGTTCAACAAAAGAGATTTTGCAATATGTGAATGACTGCCCAACATCAATAGCCCTATTCAGATTCTGACTTTGGGGATTATTTCTAAACATAACAAGAGTGTGCATGCATTTTTTAGATTTTATCATCCATTCCTACTGGCAGCAATAGTTCTTTCAAAAAAGGAATGGGTCTTAACATGTAAGATGCTTTGTGCACTCATACACAGGACCTTAATTATCTGAACATAAGCACCCTTAACAACAAAGTTATCCTGCCCCCCATATGGTATTACACAGTGCACCTATCCTGCATCAGTCAGTCCACAGGTAAAATTGATGGGCCCCATCTTTGTGCCTCCACACCCCTCCCTTTCTTTTCACCTCCCCCCCCCCCCCCCCCACCCCACTGTGTCTCAAACCATCCCACTGAAGGCTAAGAAGTGGATGGCTAGAAAGACGCAAAGCTTACATTATGTAAGACTGCACTGCGTGCTGTGTGTGGCAGGCTTGTTGACTCAGCATACACACCCAGTAGGCCAATCTAGAAGGAACAGAAAAATTGACAACATTTTCCCCAGATTGTAACCCCTCAAAAGTAATGAACACATTGACTAGATACAAAAATCTTAAAAGAAGTTTAAAAATGAAACATTAAGATTATGATCCTGACTTTACCAAAGTCAAATTTATCTGAATGCAGAAGGAAAATTGCAATTAATTCATGTCATTGGTGTGAAAATTACCACTCTCAATATTAGACAAAGAACAGCAACCTGACCTGAACATGCAATCCAGCTGTTATTTTTTTTTATATATAACTCCTATACAGATCGAACATATTGATTCAATTTTACTTCATAACAGAGCACTGCATTGAATACACCTGAATATAGTGCTAAAGAATTCCGCAAACATATCTAATCATACAGCACTGAAAAGATGGAAATCAACATCCCTGTGGTCACTTTTCTCTGCTGTAATGGTGGAAAGGACACCATGCCACACCATCTTGAGCATGGGAAATCAGACCCTTCCATGCAGTCAGTGCGGTAGCTAAGATTAGGTCATCAGGGGTCAAGTGCCAGCGTCTGGGAGCTGTCTGTGGGCAGAGGAAAGTGGGGTTAACAAGCCATGATTATGGCCTTCATGAATCACTCATCACAAAATATTTATAAAACAAGCAATGCAAACAAAACAAAATGCTAGGGGTTTTAAAAATTACAAACCCTCAAAATCTCAAATTGGAAGTTTCCTCAGACCCTTATCTTCTTCCTGGAAACCCTCCGTTTTAGTGCAAGCACTACTGCACAAACACACATTATGCATAAGGGCTCAGCAATAAAATTTTAAAAAATGTGGGTGCTGCTTTAATATTGCCTACAAACGCATTTTCGTTCATAACTAAGTCAGAAAACAATAGTTGCTGTCTGAGCATTTGATGACGAAGGGGAAGTTGAACTATGTTCGTATTGCCATGCTCTCTACTAACCTAGCAGTGGAAACGAAATGATTTCATGTCAATACACCACGTGTTTAGATCTCCTTATAAATAGCCCCGAACTTGCTTTTTCAACATACCTAAAAAGCATCTTGAATGGGTTCGATTACTGACATACTACAAACCATTAAACAAAAAAGTAATCTACGCTAAAGATTTCTGCTACAAAGGACTTGTAAAGCACGGAAATTATACCACTGATTACCTTTATTTTTTGTGATCAAAGATGTCTACCTTCGAGCACATGTAGCGTCCATGAGTATGTGACTATCTAAGTACCGAAAACCAAGAAAGTTATTGGTAGGCCTATGGCGTGAGAACGTGTGGGGGAGCCGCAAGCGTTTGAATTTTTCACACACAAAATTAATATATTGTTACAACTAAAAGTACATAATACACCATGCTCTTTTTTTATCGCTCGTATTATTTTCTAAATTTTTCTTAACCTGGTTTAGATCAGCTTTAATGATATACAGTTCATTTCCTGTTTTTCTGTACACAACATACATTGCAGACTCTGTCAACCAGAAGAGTCACGGCAGTTGAATACTGATTTTGCAACTGTTTTTGCTTGCTGAAATTTCACACCTTTAACTAGAGGTAACAAATCAGTCCCTAAATTGGAAATCTCTGCTGGGACTTCGTTTAATCACAACCACTACATCAACAAAGTCAACACAAACAGACACCACACAACACACACACACAACAACTTTCTCTCTTTGTCTCTCTGTCTCTGTCTATGTCCTCTCTCTCTCTCTCTCAAAAGATTTTCTTCATTTACCTCTGTCAAGACTGCTAGGTGGAAAAAGTGAAGAAGTCTGTTGCCATGTTGGTAAATATGTATTTCATGCCATTAGAAGAAGACAGGCAATTTGTAAAAGTTAGTTCATCTTCAGTTTCAACACTCACACCCCCACAACCAGCCTTTTCGGAGGTTAACATGAGGTTTGCCCAGCGATTTTCTTTTTATTCATGGTATTATTTGTTGTTTAACAGAAATAGCTTTGAATGTGGAGTATCTAAATGTTTTTTTGTGCAACCATAAATGTATGGTACCTTTGTATTTTGATTGGGAATATGTTATTTTTCAGTGTTATATATTAATGGACTACCCACCCCCACCCTCCCACAAAGTGTATGTATGCCTATGGCCAAAACACATCAAACATTTGAATCATTTGAATCTCTCTCTCTCTCTCTCTCTCTCTCTCTCTCTCTCTCTCTCTCTCTTCTCCTCTCTCTCTCTCTCTCTCTCTCTCTCTGGTACTGCTAAAGTCTTATTGTTTAGTATATTTTCAACTTGATGTATCCCTGAAAAGGGCGGGGACTGGATGTAAAAAAGCACACGAGCGCTTATCTATTATCCTCGAATAAAAGACTTTGCCTTGCCTTGCCTTGCCTTGCCTTGCCTCTCTCTCTCTGTCAAGTCAAGTAAAAAAAAAATAAAAAAAAAAAATCACTTTAATCATCTCCCGAAGGACAATTACAATACTGACAGGCATAGAGGTATTGATACCTATCATAATCAAAAGACATGGGATAGGTACATTTCATGTGTTCAAACATTGTAGGATAACTTCAAATTAAAATATCACTAGCCTATCACTGAAACACACACGCACGACACGTACGCTTACCCACGCATGCATGCCGGCAAGCACAACACACACACACACACACACACACACACACACACACACACGCGCGCGCGCGCGCGCGCGCGCGCGCGCACGCACGCACGCACGCAACGAGAGAGAAGAGACGAGAGAGGAAGAGAGAGAGAGAGAGAGAGAGAGAGAGAGAGAGAGAGAGAAGAGAGAAGAACATTGGGCTCGCAATTTGACCACCCGTTGGGTGGAGTGGATTTTTCCCCTGGAGTTAACATCAGTACTGACTCCACTCTCCCCAAAAGTCCTTAGGATGAGACTGTAAACCGAGGCCCCGTGTGCGAACGCACGCAGACCATCTCGCGCACACGTTACATCCTGTTCCGCTTTTCGTAAGTGTAGGCCATTATGTGCCGGTGGGAACAGATGACAAGATTTACAAAACTGCATGCACACGGGGACTGGATGTAAAAAAGCACACGAGTGTTTATTCTATTATCTTCGATATAAAATAATCATAAATAAATAAATAACACACAGACCAATGTAGGAATACAATGTTATAAAGACCATTGACTAGAAAAGATATAAACTATTATTTATACATGTACGCTCGCACTCGCCACACCCACGCACACATACACGCATGCTCGATCGCACGCGCGCGCGCACACACACACACACACATACGCACGCGCGCGCGCGCGCGCGCACACACACACACACACACACACACACACACACACCAATGAACATAGAACAGATGACAAGATTTACAAAATTGCATACACACGTGGACTGGATGTAAAAAAAAAAAGAAAAAAAAAGCACATTGAGTGCTTATTCCATTATCCTCGATATAAAAAAAAATTATGAAAAAAACAACAAAAACAAACAGTAAATGCAAGAAAAATGGCGAGAAAAGACATATGAACTTAACAACAACAAAAAAATCAATCTCTGTCTGTCTGTCTGCCGGTCTGTCTCTGTCTCTCTCTGGAGGAGGAAGGGGGGGGGGGGGGGGGGGGGGGGGGGGGGGGAGGGCGGATAGCCTGGTAGTTAAAGTGATGCACATTGCTTGATCCACCGACCTGATTGGAATCTCGTTCACAAGGATTTTCCCCCTGGGGTTCATTAATATCAATGCTGACTCCACTCTCTCCAAAAGTCCTTGAGATGAAACTATAAACGGAGGTCCCCTGTGCAAAGCACGTAGAACATCTTGCCCACACACGTTAAAACCCCATCCGCTTTTCGGAAGAGTATGTCAGTGTGTAAAATCTACAGAGCTGCATAGACATGAAGGAGGGCAGCGGTGGTTATAGTATACTAATAGTGCTCTGCTGCATTTTTTTTTTTTTTTTTTTTATCTACACTACAAAAAACGGCATCTCCCATTGCACATCCCCGTACATGTGGATTAAATCTGTTTCTGGGCTTAAGAATGGTATAATAGTCGCTCATTTCGGACTAACACACACATACACACAGCATGCATGCACGCTCACACACACACACACACACACACACACACACACACAACATACACGCACGCGCACGCACAAACTAACACACACACACATACACACACACACACACACACACACACACACACACACACACACACACACACACACACACACACACACACACACACACACACAGGGACGGGATAGCCTAGTTGTCAGAACATTGGCTGGCAATTTGACGACCCGAGTTCGATTCCCGGGATTTTTCCCCCGGAGTTAACATTATTCTCCCCAAAAGTTTTTCGAATGAGACTATAAACCGAGGACCCGTGTGTGAATGCACGCAGGACATCTTGCACACACGTTGAATCCTGTTCCGCTTTTCGTAAGAGAAGGCAATCGTGTGCCGGTGGGAACAGATGACAAGATTTACAAAACTGCATACACACGGGGACTGGTTGTAAAAAAAAAGCACACGAGAGCTTATTCCATTATCCTCCATATAAAAGAATAAATTATAAAAAAAATACACGCACGCACGCACGCGCGCACGCACGCATACACACACGACAATATTTAGGGAGAAGACTCTCTCTAAAACTGATTTCTCAAAACGTTTGGCCCTGTAGGCCTATAATTATGTGAATTAAGTCTGTCTCTGGGCTGAAGAATCGTAAACAGTTGCCCATTTCTGAGTTTCCTTTACAAACGTTTTCATTTGTGCTAATTTGAATACCTTTATAATAATAAATACTCCACTATTCGGAGTATTCCGAATACCTATACCCCCTCCTTCAAATTGTGGACAGCATCCTTAACCTTTACCTTAATTCTCTCCGTGCCATAAGGCACATAAGGCCTGGACATCATTTCTCCATTGGTTGCGATCTGTAGCTGCGCTGCGTGCTGCGCTCCAAGAGCTCCATCCAGCAGCATTCCGCTCCACCTCCATCATTCTTCACCACACACCAAGACAACCTGTCTTTGGGCGGCCTCTCTTCCTTCTTCCCTCTGGTGTCCATCCGAGGGCCACAGCACAGTCATTCTTCTGATCTTTTCTTAGGACATGGCCAATCCAATTCCATCTCTTTCTTCTTATTTCTGCACTTATCTTCTCTGCCCCTGCCATCTGAAGGGTTGCCTTGTTGGAAATGTGGACAGCATACTTCCTGTTAATCTCTGTCTTTTTGTGCCACACAGATTCAAAACATGTTTTGTTGTTGTTTGATGTGAGCTTCAGGAGGATTGGGTAGGAAAATCCACAGATAGATCAGTTCGGAGAGTTTGAGTGATTTTAGTACGACTATTCTTCCTGAAGGTGTAATTATTTTTTGCAACCATATACTGAATAGAGCTTTTATTTTGAGTAATGTATAGTCTGAGTTTATTTATGTCATTTGTGAGAGGTCATTTGTGAACGAGAGTCCTAATATTTTTTTTTATTTTGGGGGGTTCCATTCCATCTTTTTTTTCTGTCAAAAACCTGTTTTGACAGTTCTTTTTGTTTCCCCACCATAAATTCAACAATTCTGCTGTTAACATCAGTGCCTACTCTCCCTAAAAATTCTTCCATGAGACTGTAAACCGAGTCCCGTGTGCCAATACACACAAAACATCTTGTGCACATGTTAAAACCCGTTCCGCTTTTCGGAAGAATAGGCCATTGTGTGACGGTGAGAACAATGACAAAATGTACAAAACTGCATACACAAGGCACACCAACTCCTTCTTACACTTTTAGTTCGGCAGTGGGAAAGAAAAAAAGGTAGCCTAGGCCTAGAGGCCGAGGAACTTAACAAACCAGCATCACTTCTCACCCCCACTCATCCCCCAGTGTCAGAGTCAAAAGCCACGGGGAGTATCATTGCACCAATGTCAACATTTACCACGTGAGATCCGGTCTGTCCCAGTAAACAGCGCTATTTTGGCACCGAGGTAAGTATCTCCTTACACAGTAGCTACCAGACTTACAGGCCTAAGGCACACAGGTGGAACCCTAGGACTGAAGGGCCTGATTTCCGACGTGTATAACTAGAACACAGATGTCTACCATATGTGGACATCTACAAATTAGCCTATCTGTAGGTCTAAGGTCTATGCGTTCTAATTATTTTGTTGCTGTTGTGATAGGCCTATGATGGTCAGTGCACAAAGTACAAATCTTATTTAGTACATCACTTTTAAAGATATAAACTAACATTACTGTTCAACACAAAGATTCAAGGCAGTAATTATTCAATAAAACCAAAAACACCTCCACACACACACCCCCCCCCCCCCACCACACCAGCTAACAACACACAGACACACACACACACACACGAGCGCGCGCGCACGCACACACACACGCACGCAGCACACATTAAAACTTTGACTTTGACACACACTCACAAGAGAGAGAGAGAGAGAGAGAGAGAGAGAGAGAGAGAGAGAGAGAGAGAGAGAGAGAGAGAGAGAGAGAGAGAGAGAGAGAGAGAGAGAGAGAGAGAGAGAGAGAGAGAGAATGGTCGTTTGAAATTTAATTTTAGACACAAGGACATACCTATGGCAATGTGCTTTTCCTGAGTTTTTTTTTTCTCTTTCTTTTCTTCTTGTTTTAATTTGTTCTTCACTATATGAATAGAAAAGTGAGCAGAGGGTGGAATACAATCACAAAAAATTCCTTAACAACTCCTACACTGAACGGTCCAAACACACACACACACACACACACACCCAGAGTTACACACACACACACACACACAACACACACACACACACACACACACACACACACACACACACACACACACACACACACACACACACACAGATGCCAGCAGTGTGTAAAAAAAAAAAAACAATTAGATCTCTTCATCTCTGAAGTCTTGAGAGAGACAGAGACAGAGAGACAGACACAAGACTGAGAAAGAGGATTATGCAAACAGGAAGTGGTAATGCATGCATCGAAAGAGCACACACACACACACACACACACACACACACACACACACACACCCACACAAACCCACCAGCCCACGCATCACACACACACATACACACACCGCACACACACGCACGGCACACATACACTGCCATCACACACACACACACACACACACACACACAACACACCCCCCTGACCTTTTCTGGAGGTGGTTGAAGCATCTGTTTACTGTTTAGCCACCAGAAATTGCCAGTTCCTGTAACTGGGAGGCAGACAAAGCAGCATGTCCTGTATCCAGCTGCCGATTGTCCACCTCCTCTGGCACCGCCAATACAACACACTCCGATGAAGTAGACACATGAACATTGGAAGTATCCATATTTCGTTTTGGTAACTCCGCGAGAATTTTTTTGCAAAAAACGCCAGATAGGCTAGGCCTAGGGCAAGTATCTTATTGGAGTATTTTTGGCCTAGGGCCTATTCGCGGGAACACCCCTTTTATAGGACGGACAGGGGAATGCTGACACCAGCCTAAGGTGTGCCAGCCCCTGGCGAGAGGGAGGTGAGCCAGCCTGCCTGCTGTTCTGTGGAATTTCGCTTAGCTATACCTATACGGTGTAGGCTCAGCGGAATATGGATACTTGAGTATCTTTGGCCTAGGCCTAGTAGGCTAGTATAGGGTCAGTCATAAAATAGCCTAGGCTAACAGAGCCAGCGATTTTACTTGGGGTAAACTGCCATGATGGAGACTGTTATGTATGTAAAAAAGCACATGAGCGCTCATTCCATTATTCTCGAAATAGAATATAAAATAGTTAAAACAGATAAATTAAATCTCTCTCTCTCTCTCTCTCACTACTCTCTCTCTCTCTCTCTCTCTCTCTCTCTCCTCTCTCTCTCTCTCTCCTCTCTCTCTCTCTCTCTCTCTCTCTCTCTCTGGGACGGATAGCCTAGTAAAGTGGTCAGAACATTGCGCTGGCAATTTGACGACCTGGGTTGAGTCTGGTCGAGGAGATTTTTCTCCTGGAGTTAACATCAGTGCTGACTCCACCCTCCCCAATAGTCCTTCGGATGAGACTTTAAACCGAGGCCCCGAGTGCGAACGCACGCAGAACATCTTGCGCACACGTTAAATCCTGTTCCGCTTTTCGTAAGAGTAGGCCATCGTGTGCCGGTGGGAACAGATGATATTTACAAAGCTGCATGCACACGGGGACTGGATGTAAAAAGGCACAAGAGTGCTTATCCCATTATCCTCGATATAAAAGAATTAAATAAAAAATAAGTTAAAAAATGTTGATTTCGAATTTGTACAGTTCCTCGAGATGGTTACTAGTTGGATGGGTGACGGTTGCGCGCCTTGGCTTCAGTTCAATCCCCCAGTTCACCAGCTGTAAATGGGTACCTGCGCTCTTTAGGGACAGGGAAGGTAAAGCAGCGAGGGAGAGGAGATGGGCGCCACCTCAATATGCTGGCCCCTAGAGAAGCTGAGGTCTCTGATGCCTCGCTCCCTTACGACCGCCTAGGTTATGGGAACACCTTTAACCTTTTTACTATTTTGAGGCCCAGGCCTCAAGTGGGACGAACCTTCTGACCTTACACCGAAGTCTTAAACTAGAATTACCCTGGGACCATGTTAAAGAAAAATCCATGCCATGATAACCATTTTGGGCTGTAATGAAGGAAGTTCTCAGAATAGGACATTTTGTTTTGTGCCCAGACCCAAACCCACTGTCCCCTTGTGAATGGACAGTTTGCCTATCACAATAAACCATTCTCTCTCTCTCTCTCTCTCCTCTCTCTCCTCTCTCTCTCTCTCCTCTCTCTCCTCCCTCTCTCTCTCTCTCTCTCTCTCTCGTCTCTCTTCTCTCTCTCTCTCTCTCTCTCTCTCTCCTCTCTCTCTCTCTCTTTTCTCTCTATCGGCTGTTTTCTTTAAAGATTGAAAATGCTAATAAAGTTTAACATTTGCTTTCAAAGCTATCTGTCTCACACTACATACTTCCTCTCTGTCTGTCTGTCCGTCTCTCAGAGAGAGAAGAGAGAGAGAGAGAGAGAGAAGAGAGAGAGAGAGAGAGAGAGAGAGAGAGAGAGAGAGAGAGAGAGAGACAGACAACAGACAGACAGACAGACAGACAGATGGACACCAAGCCAATTCTTACAAGCAGTCCTTGTAAATTACACAACAATCAATGATATGCCTATATAAAATTAAATCAATAAAATGTAATGAAAAAATCCGGCAAACTGCAAAATGCTGCTAAAAAAATCATATCCAAATATCATATGTAAACTAAACGCAACTAACAATTTCGACTACTTTAAATAAAACAAAAAACTTACACACAAACACTCGTACAACGCGCACGCACTCGCACTCGTACACACACGCGCGCACGCATGCACACACACAATTAACCCCCTTCCCACTTTCTGAAAACTATCTTTCAAATGCTTTTTTGTGTTGACTCAAAACCATTAATTCAAGCCATATGCTCTATGCAAAAAGTTAGATCTGAACTAGTTACTGAAATTGTCATTTAATCCAGCTCCTCACTTTAAAAGGCTCAGACCTAACTTTTTATTGGATTCCATCTCACTCTGGAATATATTATGATGAAAAAGTAGACATTTTAGCAAAACAGCAAATTTGAAACTCTATTTATCACTACAAGAATGCTATCAGATCGTTAAAAAAACCACCCCAGCAACAGCTATTTCAGTGTGAGAAAAAAGAGTTGGTTATCTAGATGTATATTAAGAAATAGTATAATTTGAATCTTGTGTTAAAAAAGAAGACACAGCTTGCTACCGTATAAAACAGATCGTTTGTCTGGCTCTCAGATGGACATTGAACTGTTTTAAGACTCATTAAATTGGACATGTTTTTTGTGCTTATGTGGTCACAGTATAATTGTTGATCATATATTAAAATGTCATATGTTGAAGACTCCATACCTATATTTACCTCATTATCGTCATCAACAATCTTCAGTGATCCTTCATTGATGTAATAATGTTTTCAAATCGTTATTGCACAGTCCAGTTGGTTCCTTATTATTACGGACTTTAAAGACCTTATGTTTTAGTGAAATAGATTTCCATTTCTTGGTTATTTATTGTTAGACATACGGTTTTAACTGTTTACTTGTTAGATCTGGTTACAAATGTAATTTTTTTTGGTTGCCATTTATCTATCTGAAATTTTGTTGTTTTTGTTGCCTGTTGTACGTACTTAAATTATTTAGTAGTTGCATACAGTAACTT
>CM060335.1:2221229-2234822 GCA_030674155.1 Stramonita haemastoma
TTTTGTCAGTTTTTTCCATCCAGTCCCACCCACACAGAATGGCCTACTCTTTCGAAGAGCGGGAACAGGATTTAAATGTGTGCAAGATGTTCTGCATGGGTTCACACAGGGGGTCTTGGTTTAAAGTCTCATCGAAGGACTTTAGGGAGAGTGGAGTCGACACTGATGTTAACTCGAGGGGAAAATATCCCTTCAGTGGGATTCTAACCTGGGTCGTCAGATTGTGAATGCAGTGTTTGACTGCTAGGCTATCCCTGTTACTGTACTCTGTACGTACTCTGCTTTTACTGTACCGTACCGTACGTACTATTCTGTACTATATATATTATGCTATACTATACTACACTACACAAACACTACACTACATTACACTACACTACACTACATTACATTACATTACATTACACTACAACTACACTACACTGCACTGCACTGCACTGCACTGCACTGCACTGCACTGCACTGCACTGCACTGCACTGCACTGCACTGCACTGCACTACACTACACTACACTACACTACACTACACTACACTATACTACACAATACGTGCATGTGTGTGTGTGTGTGTGTGTGTGTGTAAATGGGTTAGGGTGAAGTTCCCTATTTACAGATATTCTACTAAGGATGGTTGGGTTTTTTTTTTGCATGTCCAGGGCAGCTGTGGCAAGAAAGCTGAAGTCCTTGAAACAACAATCGTGGTGACCAACCGTCACTAATCGGTAAGTGCTGTGTGTGTTGGTCAAATTTCAGTCCAATTTTTATTTCCAGATGGTACATTGAATAAGCATTGATTTTTTTTTTTATCAAGCCATCTATCGAGGAAAAAAAATCATTTCATCAATGTTATCTAACTAATATGATTACGGCAACCTTAAAAATGAAGTATACCTATAAGAAAAAAACAAGCCAAAGAAGAGAAAAAAAAACCAAGCAAAAAAGAATGCGCTCAAAAGTCACACACGCACCACACACACACACGCAACACACACACACACACACACAACACGCCCTTCGGATGAGACTATTAACTGAGGTCTTATGTGCGAACGCACGCAGAACATCTTACGCACACATTAAATCCTGTTCCGCTTTTCATAAGAGGGGGGTTTTTCCCCTTGAGTTAACATCAGTGTGACTCCGCTTTCCCCAAAAGTCTTTCGGATGAGACTATAAACTGAGGTCCTGTGTGCAAACGTACACAGAACATCTTGCGCACATGTTAAATCCTGTTCCGCTTTCGTAAGAGTAGGCCATTGTGTTCAGGTGGGACAGATGACAAGATTTACAAAACTGCATACACACGGGGACTGGATGTAAAAAAGCACATAAGTGCTTATTCCATTATCCTCGATGTAAAAGAATAAATATGTAAATAAAAAAACCAGACACATACAGATCTATTTTGGTATCTTCCTTTTTGAAAGCTTTAAAAAGAAATAACAATTATGAACAATATCCCATAAATCGGACCTGTCAAGATTTGCTAGTTGATAAGAAAAAACAAAAAGCTTTAGAACTTTTGTTCAGTGAAAAAAAAAGGCTTTTGTTCAGTGAAAAGAAAAGGTGGGGGGGTGCGGTGAGCAAATCAATAAAGAAATAGACCAGAACTAGATAAAAGCAAAAATTTTAAAAGAGAGAAAAGTTGTTTATTTTTCACAGGGAAAGTATTGAAACTTGGTGAAAAATACTGAAATTTGCCATGAAAATACTGAAATCAGTAGTATGCGACTGCCCGTCTGTTTATGCTCTTACACATACGCGCACACACAATCACCACAACACACACACACACCACACACACACTACACACACACACACTACACACACACACACACACACACACACAACACACACACACACACACACAACACATACACACACGCTTGCATGCCTGCCCACCACATAGGAAGCGATACTGCTAGTTTCCTAAGCTGTTACACACTTTAAGAAAAAATTATTTCAACAAAATTTGCTTACTGAATACGGCTGTGAATGAATAGAAACAGATCACACAGACCTGCACTGCGGTTCAACAGCAAACCACCAATAAAAAGTGACACAGGAGAACAAAATGTACTGTATTATTCTGAGGACTTCAGGATGGTCAGAAAAAAAATCGCCCTATACCACAAACTGGTTGTTGAGGGGGGGGGGGGGGGGGGAGGGGAGGAGTTCTGCAGTGTTGGTTACTGTTTCACACCGTTTGGTAATTTAGAGTAGGCACTGATATAGAAATAAAAACTAAAGTCACTGATTTTTAAAACACACACCGTCTGCCATAGTTTAGAGCAATTTTTTTTTGGTGCTTGTTACAACTTGACAAGAAATCACATTAGTTAAAAATAGCATGCGTCTCATTGAGGTCTTGAAAGGAAAATGACAATGTTTTACCTTTCTCCATTATTGTAAGGAAAGTAACAGAAATATTATCATGTCTCAGTTGTTTTTTTTTTGTATTTTGTACCACTTTATGTCACGGCAGACTTCTCTGCATGAAATTCGGGTGCTCTCCCAGGGAGAGCGTGTCGCCACATGTACAGCGCCTACCCATTTTTTTTTCTTTTTCCTGCATGCAAGTGTATTTGTTTCCCTATCAGAGTGGCTTTTTTCTACAGAATTTTGCCAGGGACAACCCCCTTGTTGCCGTGGGTTCTTTTACGTGCGCTAAATAGTGATGTGTAACACACAGGACCTCGGTTTATCGTCTCATCCGAAAGTTAGGCAGCACTAGTTAGTGTATATAATCAAGAGTCCTTGGCACTTCATGTCGCAGTCAGTGTATATAATCACAAGTCCTTGGTCACTTCCATGCAGCAGTGACTGGAATGGCCGTTGTAGTGTGTGATGTGTGAATGCTCACAATCTGTGAAACAACAGAAAAGGGGGATTGTTGCCACAATCTGGACTAAAAACTCCCACCAACATTTTCACATCATGTGCCTTTGTTTTGCTGGATGTCTCTGCATTTCTTGGACAGTAACATCACGTTATATCTGGAATTTGTTATATCCGGAATTCATTCTATCTGGAATTCATTATGTCTGTTCATGCAAAGAAAGATTTTTTCGCTAGGATTAGTTCTTTGCTTTGTTATATCTGGAATTTGTTATATCCTCCTTAGCTGTAAGCGATCTCGACTGTATTCGGGGAGAACAAAGAGAAGAAAATTACTCCTGTAAGAGAGAAAAGGTGCACAAAATAATGCCCTTCTTTAAGTTCTTGACTGGTGCAGTATGGTTAGACCGTTGAGCCACCAGGTGACTGATGTGTGTCACTGTTGTTACTGTGTTATGTGGTGACTGGTGTGTCACTGATGTGTGTCACTGTTGTTACTGTTATGTGGTGACTGGTGTGTCACTGATGTTACTGTGTTATGTGTTAACTGATGTGTCACTGATGCTATGTGTTATGTGGTGACTGACGTGTCACTGATGTTGCTGTGTGCAGATGGTGTCTGTCCATGATGGAAGGGGCGGTGGGCAGCACAAGTGTGTATCAAACTACGGCCACACATCTTGCAACACATCATCGTATCAAACCACAGGCATCGTCTTTGGAGACAGGAGATGAGACTGCTGAAATAAATAAATAAATAAAGCGTCATTACAACCACAACCACACACCCCTCCCTCTCTTGCCTCTCATTGTGTTCATTTCCAAAACTGTTGACAGCTTTCATCTTGAGCTTGTGTACAGAGGGGGGTTCACACACACACACACACACACACACACACACACACACGCACACCTGACTTGAGTTTTGTCTTTCTGAGGGGTGTGTGTGTGCGCGTGAATGAATGAGGTGCATTGTGTGTGTGTGTGTGTGTGTGTGTGTGTGTGGTGTGTGTGTGTGTGTGTGTGAAGGAGAAAGAGGTCAGTAAAATTCCCCCCCCCCCCCTTCCCTGCTTCCTGGGCTAGAACTCTTGAGGTTCACCAATGGTGAGATTTAGCGTATGGAACCATTTTTGCCCACCATGAAGGTAGCTGCATTCCTACTTCAGGGATGTGTGTTGAGTGTGCTCATGTTTCCGAATCCACCAAAGGCTGACATGAATTACGGGATCTTTAACATGCAGTTACTCCACACAAATAAAATGGTGAAAATAGTCGTCTTAAAACGCTGGCACATAATCTATACAAATGAAATGGCTCAATTAGTCCTGAGATAAAATGGCTAAAGTGGACATTGTAATCCACACTAATAAAATGGCTAAAGTCAAGTCATCTTAAACACAATATAATCCACACATAAGATGGCTCAAATGGTAATCTCAAAACACAAGACATAAAAATCCACACATAAAATCACTAAAATAACCATCTAAAAACACCAACATAAAATAATCGTCTAAAAACCAGACAAAATTCAAACATGAAATGGTTAAAATAGTCATTTAAAAACATTCACATAAAATAATCATCTAAAAAACACTGACATAAAATCCATATATAAAATGGCTAAAATAATCTAAAAACACATAATCCACACATGGCTAAAATAATCATCTAAAAACACCGACCTATAAAACGCACCTAAAATGGCCAAAATGCCATCTAAAAACACTGACATCATATAATTTAAAAACAGCCATAAAATCCACACATAAAATGGTTCAAATGATCATCTTAAATCAGACATAAAATAATCGTCTAAAAACACTGACAAAATCCACATATAAAAAGGCTAAAATAATCACCTAAAGACACTGACATAAAATCCACACATAAAATGACAATAAAGTCATCTAAAAACACTAACAGAAGATCCACATAAAATGGCTAAAATAGCCTAATCTAAAAACACGAACATAAAATAATCCTCTTAAAAACACTGACAAAATCCACATAAAATAGCTAAAATAGTAATATAAAAACGCAAGGCCTATAATCCATACCTAAAATGACTAAAATAATAATTTAAAAACACTGACATAAAATCCATACATAATAAAATGGTGAAAGGAAAGTCATCTAAAACGATATAATCCACATTAAAAGGAGTAAAAATACAGCTATGCCAAACAGACATGTAATCCACACATAAAACGGCTAAAATAGTCGTGTAAAAACAGACATATAGGCCTAATCAACACAGATGAACTGGCTAAAACATACGTGAGATAAAATGGTTGATCCAATCCAATCATGTTGTTTGTATCCCCGCCGACCACACACGCCATATTGGTGCATACTGTCACCTGGTCAAATTTTAAAATTCAACAACAATTTTATACAGATTAAAAGGGGTATAAAAACAACTACACTGTTCTGAAATAGTTGTGTAAAAACACCAACATGCAATCCACACTCATACAATATTTAAAATACAGTTATGCCAAACACACATAATCCACACAAATAAAATGGTTATCTAAAAAAAACACAAAAAACCTCGCCCACATTACACACAGATTAAAAGTGCAAAAATAGTCCTCTTAAAACACTTGACATAATTCATACGGATAAAAAGGCTAAAAATAATTGTCTAAAACATGTAATCTACACAAACAGCTAAATTACAATTATCTTAAATACAGACATTTAAACCTCACAGATAAAATAGCCAATATGGTCACAAGACGAAATGGCTAAACAGGCATCTAAAACAGATTTGTAATCCAGGCAAATAAAATGGCTGAAATACTCGTCTCAATTCCAGACACGGAATCCACACAGATAAAATGGTAATAGTCATCAGAAATATAGACACATATTCCATTGACATAACCGAGATAGCTAAAACACATTGAAATTCAAGATACTTTATTATCTCAGAAATAGAGTAAATCCGGTGGGTTACAAGACATACTTAAAAACAGTGAACATGTTAAAAAAAAACAAAAAAACTCACTTAAAATCGCGGATACATAATTATTGCACAACAGGTTCTGAACATCAGCACTCATCCATCACGATATAAAGAGTACCCACAAATCGGCAATAGGCCTACCTCAGCCAGTTATAAACTCGACCAAGTAAAATCACAAACACTTGTGTGGGCACCAATATGCGCACGCACACACACACACACACACACACACACACACACACACACACACACACACACACACACACACACACACACACTCTCCCCAAAAGTCCTTCGAATGGGACTATTAACTGTGGCCCCGTGTACGAACGCACGCAGAACATCTCGCGCACACGTTAAATCCTGTTCCGCTTTTCGTAAGAGTAGGCCATCGTGTGCCGGTGGGAACAGATGACAAGATTTACAAAAGTGCATACACACGGGGACTGAATGTAAACAAGCACACGAGTGCTTATTCCATTAACCTCGATATAAAAGAAGAAAAAATAAAATAAAACACAGGTACCAGTAAGGTAAGACATTGGCAAGGTAGATATCTGATAAATCGATACACAGTTACTGTTTTATCTGAGATAAGTCACCAGTGTGCATTACTACACTGGAGAGAGAGACAGAGACAGACAGACAGACAGACAGACAGACAGACAGACAGACAGACTAGTAAGCAGATCAACTCGCATTCAAAGACAGGAAAGAAACGTAGGAGCCGACAGAGCGGCATTCATAGACAGAAGACGGACACAGAATCGCACAGACACGCTGACAGACAGGTAGGCAACCAGACATCAAAACAGACACACACACAGACACAGAATCGCACAGACACGCTGACAGACAGATAGGCAACCAGTCATCAAAACAGACACAGACACAGGCACAGAATCGCACAGACACGCTGACAGACAGGTAGGCAACCAGTCATCAAAACAGACACAGACACAGGCACAGAATCGCACAGACACGCTGACAGATAGGTAGGCAACCAGACATCAAAACACACACACACACACACACACACACACACACACACACACACACACACACACACACACACACAGACAAAAAACTCAACAGGGAAAGCAAATTTCATACATATTCAAATGAACGCATTTGCATTTTCATGACTTCAGTAATGAACCTCACAATTATCTACAAAGCAAAAAGTCCATGGGTTCCATCCTCGTGTGTGTACAAACTCTCCGCCCCCCTCCCCCCAATCATATCCACGAGACAAGGAGTGGTGGTCTGGAAGTTAGTCTTTCAAATGAGACGATAAACCCAGGTGCCATATGCACACACGCTTTTAGCGCACGTAAAAGAAACCCAACAGCACACAGTTGTCCCTGGCAAAATTCTATCGGAAAAGGCCACTCTGATAGGGAAACAAATACAGCTGCAGACAGGAAAAGCAACAAAAAAAAAAGAAGGAAAAGAAAAAAAGGGTGGCGCTGCTCTTGTGGCGACGCGCTCTTCCTTGGGGAGAGAGCAGACCGAACCTCACGCAGAGAGATTTGTCGTGACTCAAAGTGGCCTACAAATTACCAACATTATCGCAGTTGCATTCGTTCACTCTGGATCAGGCAAAAGACAATGACACGGATGGAGGTCACAGCTGTCAGCTTTCCCCACTTTCAGCTCCTCTCAGCTGCATTCCACCCGACCCCAGCTGGTGCTGATTATAGCAGAAAGTGACCACACTTGGACTTGGTAAAAGCACTAATTTTAGCATTGGCCCCTTGACTGAGTTATGCTGGATTTGCACACTGTGAGGTCTGAAAAGTGCCAAGGCCTGTGCCACAGTGATGTCATGTCACACTGACATGTCACACTGAGGGTCTCTCTCCAGCTAGCCATCCCAAGCATAACGATCTCTGCGCTCTCCCCTTTAAAAGACAGAAAAGAATCCTCTGAAGTCGGAGAACAGCTGCCTGTTGTTATGGCGGCCAGGTACTTGAAAACAGCCTGCACACACACACATTTCTTCTCATCCAGTGTTTACTCGCAATGTTACAGTGATTCCTGGGTGGGATGGGTAAGTCGGAGTCAGAGTGCATTATACTCAGTGACCCCCAGGGTGTCAAGCTGGGGAATGTGCAACAACAACAACAACAGCAGCATCAACAACAATGATAACAGCAGCAGCAACAATAGCAGCAGCAACGACAGCAACAGCAGCAACAACAAGACCACCACCACCAACAACAACACCACCACTAACAACAACAGCAACAACACAAACAGCACCACCAACACCAACACCACCACTAACAACAACAGCAACAACACAAACACCACCAACATCACCACCACCACCACCAACAACAACACTAACAACAGCAACAACACAAACACCACCATCACCACCACCACCACCACCACCACCACCACCACCACCACCACCACCAAAAGCAACACCAACAACAACCTCCACCATCACCAGCACTCTTTCCCTCCCTCCCTTACCCCTCCCAGCTCCCCTCACAAGCCCTTAGGGAAAGGAAGACTCATACTGGAACAGCAGAAAATCCAAACGGAATCTTTCCCTCACCAGCTCCAACAAATAACGCGGCACCCTTCTGTACATCCTCACTATCGTTCTCCGCCTCAAACTCAGCCACTGGGAAGGCTCTAACCGCCACGCAGCAGACGACACAGAAATCACATACTCCGTAAACACATCACGAGCCACACAACCGGGACGTCGTGGGTCAACCGAGAGGTCAACATCTCCTGAGGAAATACAGACGTTGGCGGCAAGTAGCCGCTGAGCTGAAAACTGCGCCATAGCCTGTGTGCCAGACTGACTAAATCCAGACAGGCCTGCAGCTCTGAACGATGCTCCCACAGGCGGAAATGGTAGTCTGCCAGGAGTTGGATTTCGTCCTGGATGTGAGCGGAATGGCTGTGGTTGTTGGGGAAGAGGTGGCCTAATCCGCTGGTGTGTAGAACGTGGCTGGCGTCTCGGGAGAAGGTTTCCATCTTGCCCACCAGGTGCGGGCTGAAGTTACAGGGGTTACACGTCAGGTGCACGGGCGACCAATGAGCGTCGTGGTTCACCAGTAAAGCGTAGTGCAAGAATTCGGTGAAGGTCACGTCATCAGCGCATAATATCTGGGCAGCAGAAGAAAATTGCCAGCTGAATGCTCTAACCACTATGTTGTTGTTGTTGTTATTATTATTATTATTATTATTATTATTATTATTATTATTATTATTATTATTATTATTATTATTATCATCATTATATTTTTTTAAATTTTATTTCTTTTATGTCGAGGATAATGGAATAAGCGCTCACGTGTTTTTTTTGTTTTTTTTTTTAACATCCAGTCCCTGTGTGTAAGCAGTTTTGTAAATCATGTCATCTGTTCCCATTGGCACACGGGGCCTCGGTTTATAGTCTCATCCGAAGGACTTGAGGGGAGAGTAGAATCAGCACTGATGCTAACTCCAGGGGAAAAATCCCCTCGAACAGGAATCGAACCCGGGTCGTCAGATTGTGAGCGCAGTGTTCTGACCACCAGGTTATCCCGTTCCCTACCTATCCCACCCTCAAGCAGAATCTGAGCCACCAATTCCTTACCAACCCCAAAAGAGCACACTCCACTAATCTTTCAAATTCAAATAACTAGTACCATGAAATAACTGATAAAAACACTCAACATGCAGCCTTCAATTAAACCAGCAATGGACACTATAGCCGAGTGGTTAAGACCGTTCGGCTTGTATCCATGAAGTCGTGGATTCAAATCTCGGCGGCTTCTGGTGATGTCAGGGAAGGGATATTTACGATCTTCCAAGTCGACTTCAAGTGCAGACCTGCCAGTTCTTTTATTCTCTTTGTATATGCAGAAGATTAAATATGAATGTTAAAGATCCTGTAATTCATGTCAGCATTTGTTGTGATACATAAACACGAACATTCCCAGCACCAGTACAATGAAACGAGCTGCTCTGAAGTTCGAATGTATCGACTGAGGCCAGCAGGCAGACATCCTGCAGTTACACATAGCCTACAGGAGAAGACCAGGGGCTACAACCATCACCTGGTAACCCAACGGACAGAGAGAGAGAGAGAGAGGAGAGAGAGAGAGAGAGAGAGAGAGAGAGAGGAGAGAGAGAGAGAGACAGACAGACAGACAGACAGACAGACAGACAGACAGACAGACAGACAGAGACAATTCAAATCAAAATTTTATTTCCAGATGGACACAGAGACAGAGAGACAGAGTCAGAGAGAGAGAGAGAGAGAGAGAGAGAGAGAGAGAGAGAGGAGAGAGAGAGAGGAGAGAGAGAGAGAGAGAGAGAGAGAGAGAGAGAGAGAGAGAGAGAGACAGACAGACAGACAGACAGACAGACAGACAGACAGACCGAGACAGAGAGATAGGGAGAGACAGAGAGATAGAGAGAGACAAAGACGGAGACAGCGATTTCAACCAACCAATTCAATAACTTCATGTTCCATGTCAGTAGACTGTCACCTCAGCCTCTCTCAACACCCCCCCCCCCCCACACACACACATCCACCCCCAACCCCTCCCCCCCCAAAAAAAAAAATCCCCCCAACAACCCCCTAACAATGCACCCCCCCCTTCCCCATTTCCGCCTCTTCCCTGCCCAAGTCACGATATGGTGAAGCGCACGTGACGTGTGACGTGTGCACTGACCTTTGTGTCATTTCCGGTGGAGGCTCTGCTGCTGGCCTCTGGCTGTCTGCTGGCTGTGTCACTGTCAGTGATGACGTCAGTCCGGCGGGGTGCTAGTCTTTCATGACGCAGCATCACAATGCGCTTCCCGTGATCCAGCCAGGAATCAGGCAAGATGAACTTGTCCACGTAACTACAGCACCGCCAAATCAAAGTTTATTTATTTATTTATTTATTTATTTATTCAGTTATTTATTTAATCCTTATGATTGGCACATGGGGGCAGGATAGCTCAGTGGCCAGAGCGCTCGCTTTCCCCAAGTCAAGATTAAGCAGCGTCGAGCGTGATTACCAGTTGGATGGGTGACCGTTTGCGCGCCTTGGCTTCAGTACAGTTTTCCCAGTTCACCAAGCTGTAAATGGGTACCTGCCCTCTTTAGGGTCAGGGAAGGTTAAGCAGCGAGGGAGAGGAGATGGGCGCCGCCCTTAACATGCTGGCCCTGGAGAAGCTGAGGTCTTTCATGCCTCACTCCCCAACGACCACCCAGGTTATGCGACACCTTGACCTGTTACCTTTTTACCTTTTATGATTGGCACACATATGCATTTCAAAACAAACAAATTGACTTTTCATTTATCAGACTTACAAACCTACCAGCTACACAAAGTAAAAAAAAAAAAAAAATCAGTCTTCGTTTTCAAGACAAGTTTTACAGATTACATACATAATTTTATTTGTCTTGTATAGAGTGCTGTACTAGTCAGAAAAATTCTGGCGACTTTCACAGATTAAAAAAAAAAAGTACCCCCCCCCAAAAATGCACTTTTTGGGTATGGGGGTAGGGTGGGGTGGGGGTGGCGGGGGTTATTGAGGACACAGAGCAATACCAGGTAGTCATGAAAAAGTTGGAAATGATCATCAAAAAATGAGGATTGCATGTGTTCCTACAGTGTTAACCCTGCCCATGCATATTACGGTTAGAAACCTAGCAGACGACAACAGATGATGGGGGTACAGTGTTTACTGAAAAATGAAAAAAAAAAAATCGAAAAAGAATCACACAAGTTTTGAGCCTGAGACTAGTGTTTCCCTCACACAATCCAAAAAAAAAGTTTTGTTTTAATAAAAGATATTTGTGAACGCCTTAGTACGTAGCTGTGTAGATCTATATGATAAATACAAAGAATATTATGATATAGGAAAACCGAAGGAAAAGTTGCAAAAACGAAAGCGGTGTGTCACCTACACACTCACTCGCTCCAAAGTCGGCTCCAAGGATCTCGAGTGAACATGATGCGGCGAGTGTGGAAAATGACGTCATGTTCAAGCGCGTCATCAAAACGTAGACTCTTCTTTTTGCCGCCATGCAAATGGACGAAGATTCTGTCGATGTCGAAAGGAGATCGGACGGGTCTGGAGGTCCAGGGGCTGTGGGCATCGTTGTGCAGATAGAAGAAGATGCGTTTCCAGAACGTACACCCCACCTGTAGACCCGTGAAAAAAAACCAAACCAGAAAATAATAATGGAGAATTGGGGTCCATTTGACTTCATGCCGACTAGAGAACATGACAAAATTGACAAAACTGCATACACACTGGGGCTGGATGTAGAAAAGCACACGATTGCTTATTCCATTATCCTCCATAATCATAAAAGAAAAAAAAGATTAAATAAAAAAAAAAAATCCTCGCCATGAACCGCCACCCCCCCCCCCCCCCCCCCACACACACACACATTACAACACACCACAACACACACACACACACACGCGCGCGCGCGCGCGCGCGCGCGAATTACACACAGTCAAGAAAAGAAAACAATGGTTTGGAGCTAGGCAAATATACTAATTATATATATTATATATATATATATATATATATATATATATATATATATATATATATATATATATATATATATATATATATATATATATATATACATGTCTTACCTTAGGCACCCAACACACGGTCAGATTGGCAGGCAGATAGGCCAGCGGGTTTTGAACCCCACCCGGCACCCCACCCGTGTCCCTTAGGGCCTCACACACAGATTGGTAATGGGTCCACCGGGCCCCGAACACACGGTTCAAATCTTCGGTCCCTGCTGAGGTCCCTGTAACGAAACAAGACTTCATGTTATTGTCCGATCGACAACTTAGATTCAAACCACCGCACACTCCGACCCGGACTTTTCGCTTTCTAGACAGGCGCCCGTTACCTCCTAGGCCACCCATCTGCCCTTTTGGTCCATTCTTCTGCATTATCTTTTCAGAAAGACTTAGAAGAGAACAAGTCTCTCCCACACAGAAGTCGGATGCGCTGGGTCCTGACTTGCCAGGCGCTTAACGGCAGAGCAACGCCCATACTAATTATTATAGGAGACAACAATAGGTGGTGTCTGAGCGTTCAATGAAGAAGAAGAAGGAGAAGAAGAAGAAGAAGAAGAAGAAGAAGAAAGAAGAAGAAGGAGAAGAAGAAGAAGAAGAAGAAGAAGAAGAAGAAGAATTGCTAAGAAGAATTGCGAGAAGAATTGCGAAGAAGAATTGCGAAGAAGAAGAAGAAGAAGAAGAAGAAGAAGAAGAAGAAGAAGAAGAAGAAGAAAATGAAGAATTGCGAAGAAGAAGAAGAAGAATTGCGAAGAAGAAGAAGAATTGCGAAGAAGAAGAAGAATTGCGAAGAATTGCGAAGAAGAAGAATTCCGAAGAATAAGAGGAAGAAGAAGAATTGCGAAGAAGAAGAAGAATTGCGAAGAGAAGAAGAAGAAGAAGAAGAAGAAGAAGAAGAAGAAGAAGAAGGAGAAGAAGAAGAAGAAGAAGAAGAAGAAGAAGAAGAAGAAGAAGAAGAACAAGAAGAAAAATTGCGAAGAAGAAGAATTGAGAAGAAGAAGAATTGCGAAGAATTGCGAAGAAGAAGAAGAAGAATTGCGAAGAATTGCGAAGAAGAAGAAGAAGAAGAAGAATTGCGAAGAAGAAGAAGAATTGCGAAGAAGAAGAAGAATTGCGAAGAAGAATTGCGAAGAAGAAGAAGAAGAAGAAGAAGAAGAAGAAGAAGAAGAAGAAGAAGAAAGAAGAATTGCGAAGAAGAAGAAGAAGAAGAAGAAAGAAGAAGAAG
>CM060335.1:2242422-2259922 GCA_030674155.1 Stramonita haemastoma
AGTATTCTATACTATGCTATGCTATGCTATGCTACACTACACTACATTGCACTACACTACATTACACTACACTACACTACACTACACTACACTACACTACACTACACTACACTACACTACACTACACTACACTACACTACACTACACTACACTACACTACACTACACTACACTACACTACACACTACACTACACTACACTATACAACACAATATGTGTGTGTGTGTGTAAATGGGTTAGGGTGAAGTTCCCTATTTACAGATATTCTACTAAGGATGGTTTGTGGGTTTTTTTTTTTGCATATCTAGGGCAGCTGTGGCAAGAAAGCTGAAGACCTTGAAACAACAATCATGTGACCAACACATTGCTAATCGGTAAGTGTTGTGTGTGTCAGTCAAATTTTTATTTCCAGATGGTACATTGAATACGAATTGATTTGCTTTTTTTTTATCAAGCCATCTATCTTGGGGAAAAATTCATTTCATCAATGTTATCTAACTAATGATTACGGCAACCTTATAAAATAAAATATACCTTTAAGAACAACAACAACAAAAAAAATGCCGCCGCTGTAGTCTAGTGGTTAGGGTGTTGGACTCGTAATCTAAAGGTTGCGGGTTCAATCCCAGCTTTCGGCTATGGTGTTGTGCCCTTGGAAAAGGCACTTTACGGCTATTTTCTCACCCCACCCAGGTGTAAAAGGGGGTACCAACCTTGTGTTGGGGGTTAACCCTGCGATAGACTGGCGTCCTATCCAGGGGGGAGTCTATGACTCTCAGTCGCTTAACGCCACAGAAACCGGGATAAGCACTGGCCTGATGAGCCTTAGGCTCGGGACAGACTTTAACTTTAAGAAAAAAACAAGCCAAAAAAGAGAAGAAAAAAACCCAAGTAAAGAAAGAATGCACTCAAAAGTCACACGCACGTGCGCACACACGCACACGCACACACACACACATGGCCTTCGGATGAGACTATTAACTGAAGTCTTGTGTGCGAACGCACGCAGAACATCTTGCGCACACATTTAATCCTGTTCCACTTTTCATAAGAGTAGGCCATTGTATGCCAGTGGGAACAGATGACAAGATTGACAAAACTGCATAATTATACACGGGGACTGGATGTAAAAAAGCACTTGAGTGCTTATTCAGTTATCCTCGATATAAAAGAATGAATAAGATAAAAAAAAAAAACAACTTTCACTCTCTTGCGCTCTCACTGAGGAGAAGTGGTGCACTTCTCCCTTAAGTTAAATGCCGCCACTGAAAACGTTCCTCGTTTTCACTTGATAAAGATTGGTTGTTTAGCTCTGTTTTTCATGCAGTATGTGTGTGAATCAAGTATTCTCTTGTAGCCTCAAGACATCTCTGATGCTATGATGATTTGATAAAGGTTAGCATGCATGTGCTGGCTATGGTAAAAAAAAAGTTCAGTACTGTCAAGGTTGCTTACACTGAATCACCAGGGACTTTCAAAAGTGATTTGTTGTATCCAGGAATCGTTCAAATCATTGCGCAGGACATCACTTTTTTTTCTCTGGCTGCTTCATTGTAACTCTCTCTCTCTCTCTCTCTCTCTCTCTCTCTCTCTCTCTCTCTCTCTCTCTCTCTCTCTCTCTCTCTCTCTCTCTCTCTCTCTCTTCTCTCACACACACACACGCACATGCACACACACATACACACACACACACACACACACACACACACACACACACACACACACACACACACCACAGACGGGATAGCCTAGTGGTCAGAGCATTGCGCGTGCAATTTGACAACCCGGGTTCGATTCCCGTTCGAGGGGATTTTTCCTCTGGAGTTAACATCAGTGCCGAGTCCGCTCTCCCCCAAAGTCTTTCGGATGAGACTTTAAACTGAGGTCCCGTTTGCACACAGAACATCTTGCACACATGTTAAATCCTGTTCCGCTTTCGTAAGAGTAGGCCATTGTGTTCAGGTGGGACAGATGACAAGATTTACAAAACTGCATACACATGGGGACTGGATGTAAAAAAGCACATAAGTGCTTATTCTATTATCCTTGATATAAAAGAATAAATAACTAAATAAAAAACCCAGACACATACAGATCTATTTTGGTATCTTCCTTTTTGAAAGCTTTAAAAAGAAATAACAATTATAAACAATATCCCCATAAGTCAGAGCTGTCAAGATTTGCTAGTTGATAAGAAAAAACAAAAAGCTTTAGAACTTTTGTTGTGTGAAAAGAAATGGGAAGGGGGGGGGGGGGGGGGAGAACAAACAAATAAAGAAATAACAATTATAAACAATATCCCCATATATCAGATCTGTCAAGATTTGCTAGTTGATGAGAAAAAAACCAAAAAGCTTTAGAACTTTTGTTCAGTGAAAAAAAAAAAGAGTTTTGTTCAGAGAAAAGAGAAGGGGGGGAGGGGGGGAAAGGGAGCAAATAAATACAAAAATAGAACATGACTTGATAAAAGCAAATTTTAAAAGAGAGAAAAGTTGTTTATTCTTCACAGGGAAAAATTCTGAAACTTGGTGAAAAATACTGAAATTTGCCATGAAAATACTTACATCAGTAGTACGTGGCTGCATGTCTGTTTATGCTCTCACACACATACACACACACTCACACATACACACACACATACACCCCTCCCACCCACGCGCACACACACACACACACACACACACACACACACACACACACACACACACACACACACACACACACACACACACACTCATTCTACTTTTTATTCTACTTTTGTTTTCGTCTAATATCACTATGAGTGAAGAGACGTTAAATTGAAGAAAGCTACACACACTCATGCTTGCATGCCCGTCCACACACATAGGAGGCAATACTGCTAGTTTCCTAAGCTGTTACACACTTTAAGAAAAATGATTTCAACAAAATATGCTTACTGTGTACGGCTGTGAATGAATACAAACAGATGACACAGACCTACACTGCAGTTTAACAGCAAACCACCAATAAAAAGTGACACAGGAGAACAATATATACTATATTATTCTGAGGACTTCAGGATGGTCAGAAAAAAATTGCCCTATACCAAAATTAGAGGTAGATGCGGAGCGGGGGGGGGGGAGGTCCTGCAGAGTTGGTCTACTGTTTCACACTGTTTGGTAATTAGAGTAGGCACTGATATAGAATTTGTGGGGACGGGAGAGCTCAGTGGTCAGAGTGCTCGCTTTCCCTCAGCCAAGGTTAAGCAGCATCGAGCATGGTTGCCAATTGGATGGGTGACCGTTTGCGCGCCTTGGCTACAGTACAGTTCACCCAGTTGTAAATGGGGACCTACCCTATTTAGGGTCAGGGAAGATAAAGCAGCGAGGGAGAGGAGATAGGCGCCGCCCTCAACACTCTTTTAGTGTTGCTCTTTAGGGACAGGCCTTTGCTTTAGACTAAAGTCTGCCATGTGAAACTGTGAACTCCCAAGTGTGACTGACCCCCTCTTCCCCCTCTGTCCCCCCAGCATCTCTCCTCCCACAACAGTATGCAAACGCACACAGAACATCTTGTGCACACTTTAAATCCTGTTCCGCTTTTTGTAAGAGTAGGCCATTGTGTGCCGGTGGGAACAGATTTTTTTTTCCGGTGGGAACAGATAAGATTTACAAAACAACATACACACTGGGACTAGATGTAAAAAAAAAAGCACATGAATGCTTATTCTATTATCCTCGAAATAAAAGAATACATTAAAAAAAATACAAATAAAAAACAGTCCTGAATCTTTGACCCCATGTCACTCCACTGGCTTTCTCTGGCCACGAAGCACATTACAGTTTGAATGTTTACAAATGACCACTTTAGTGACAGTTGCTGGGTTTTTGTAATCTACTCATGCATAAGACAATGAAACAAACTTAGCAACAAGTCTGATACGCAATGTGTGTGTGTGTGTTATATATATATATATATATTATATATATATATATATATATATATATATATATATATATATATATATATACACACACACACATGTACATGTGGAAACGTACAATTTGTATAAATAAGGCAGCTGATGATTTTTGAGAATGCTCTGTATTTCATGTGCCTATTCGGATACCAGCCAGTGACTGTACTTATTTATTTAAATTTTTTTTTTCAATTCTTTTTTATCGAGGATAATGGAATAAGCACTTATGTGCTTTTTTTTACATCCAATCCCCATGTGTATGCAGGTTTGTAAATCTTGTCATCTGTTCCCACCGGCAGACAATGGCCTACTCTTACAAAAAGTGGAACAGGATTTAATGTGCACGCAAGGTGTTCTGCGTGCGTTCGCACACAAGGCCTCAGTTTATAGTCTCATCCAAAGGACTTTTGGGGAGAGTGGAGTCCCCTCAAACGGGAATCGAACCTGGGTCGTCAGATTGCGAGCACTTATATGAATTGAAGTGACATACATCTCTGCAAACTTAGGAGGGTTCCTGAATTGAAAGTAGACACTTCCTAATAATCTCCAGCTTGAATATGTCACAGGGTCCGAACATGTGGTTTGTTAAAAGCGGCTGATTCGTTACAAGTGACCGATATTTCGTTATATCTGGAATTTTTTATATCTGGAATTCATTCCATCTGGAATTCATTATGTTTATTCATGCAAAGCAGGTTTTTTTTTGCGAAGATTAGTTCTTTACTTTGTTCTATCTGGAATTTGGTATATATATCCGCCTTAGCTGTAAGCGATCTCGACTGTATTCTGGAAAAAAAACAACCCACCTGTAAGAGCGAGAAGGTGCATAAAATAATACCCTTCTTTGAGTTCTTGACTGGTGCAGTATGGTTAGACGGTTGAGCCACCAGGTGGTGACTGATGTGTGTCACTGTTGTTACTGTGTTATGTGGTGACTGTTATATGGTCACCGATGTTACTGTGTTATGTGGTGACTATGTTATGTGGTCACTGTTGTTACTGTGTATTATGGTGTCTGTGTTATATGGTGACTGATGTGTCACTGTTGTTACTGTTATGTGGTGACTGGTGTGTCACTGATGTTACTGTGTTATATGGTGACTGTTATTTGGTGACCAACTTGTCACGGGTGCTATGTGTTATGTGGTGACTGATGTGTCACTGATGCGATGTGTTATGTGATGACTGACTGATGCTATGTGTTATGCAGTGACTGTGATATGTGGTCACTGATGTTACTGTGTCATGTGGTTACTGTGTTATGTGGTGACTGGTGTGTCACTGATGTTGTGTTATGTGGTGACTGACGTGTCCCTGTTGTTGCTGTGTGCAGATGGTGTCTGTCCATGATGGAAGGGGCGGTGGGCAGCACAAGTGTGTATCAAACCACAGCCACACATCTTGCACCACATCATCGCATCAAACCACAGGCATCGTCTTGGGAGGCAGGAGATGAGACTGCTGAAATAAATAAATAAATAAAGCGTCATTACAACCACAACCACACACCCCTCCCTCTCCTGCCTCTCGTCGTGTTCATTTCCAAAACTGTTGACAGCTTTCATCTTGAGCTTGTGTACAGAGGGGGGGGTTCATACACACACACACCTGACTTGAGTTTTGTCTTTCTGAGTGGTGTGTGTGTGTGTGTGTGTGTGTGTGTGTGTGTGTGTGTGAATGAGGTGTGTGTGTGTGTGCGTGTATGTGTGTGTGTGTGTGTGTGTGTGTGTGTGTGTGCATGTGGGTGTGTGTGTGTGTGTGAAGGAGAAAGAGGTCAGTAAAATTCCCCCCCCCCCTTCCCTGCTTCTTGGGCTAGAACTCTTGAGGTTCACCAATGGTGAGATTTTGCATATGGAACCATTTTTGCCCACCATGAAGGTAGCTGCATTCCTACTTCGGGGATGTGTGTGTTGAGTGTGCTCATGTCTCTGAACCCACCAAAGGCTGACATGAATTACGGGATCTTTAACATGCAGTTACTCCACACAAATAGAATGGTAGAAATAGTCGTCTTAAAACGCTGGCACATAATCTACACAAATAAAATGGCTCAATTAGTCTTGAGATAAAATGGCTAAAGTGGACATTGTAATCCACACTAATAAAATGGCTAAAGTCAAGTCATCTTAAACACAATGTAATCCACACATAAAATGGCTCAAATAGTAATCTCGGAACACAAGATGTAAAATCCACACATAAAATGGCTAAAATAACCATCTAAAAACACCAACATAAAATAATCGTCTAAAAAAAACACTAAAAAAATTCAAATATAAAATGGTTAAAATAGTCATTTAAAAACATTTGACAAAATAATCATCTAAAAACACTGACATAAAATCCACATATAAAATGGCTCAAATAATCATCTAAAAACAGACATAATCCATACATAAAATGGCTCAAATAATTGTCTAAAAACACCGACCTATAAACCACACCTAAAATGGCCAGAATACCATCTAAAAACACTGACATAATATAATAATCTAAAAACAGCCATAAAATCCACACATAAAATGGTTAAAATAATCACTTAAAAACACTGACAAAATCCACATATAAAACGGCTAAAATAATCGTCTTAAAACACTACATATAATCCACACATAAAATGGCTCAAATAAACGTCTAAAAACGCTTCACATAATCCACACATAAAATGGCTAAAATAATCATCTAAAAACGACATAAAATGGCTGAAATAATAATCTAAAAACATATAATCCAAATAAAGTGGCTATAATAATCGTCTTTAAACGCCGACCTAGGTACTTATAAAACCACACCTAAAATGGCCAAAATAGCCATCTAAAAACACAAACATAAAATAATTGTCTAAACCACAGCCATAAAATCCACACATAAAATGGTTAAAATTCGATCTACTAAAGCACTGACAACATCCACATATAAAAACTAAAAGGCTAAACTAATCATCTAAAAACACTGATATATAATCCACACACAAAATGGTTAAAATTATAATCCAAAAACAAACAAATAATCCACACATACAATGAGCATAAAAGTAGTCTAAACACACTGACAAAAAATCCACACATAAAATGGCTAAAATAGCCTAAACTAAAAACGCCAACATAACATAATCGCCTAAAGACACTGACAAAATCCACAAATAAAATGGCTAAAATACTAATCTAAAAACAAGACCAATAATCCATACCTAAAGTGACTAGAATAATCATTTAAAAACACTGACATAAAATCTACACATAATAAAATGGCGGAAGGAAAGTCATCTAAAACAATATAATCCACACTTAATAGGAGTAAAATACAGCTATGCCAAACAGACGTGTAATCCACACATAAGACGGCTAAAATAGTCGTGTGAAACAGACATAACGGACACAGATGAACTGGCTAAAACAGATAAAACAGCTAAAATAGTTGATCCAATCCAATCGTGTGTATAGCCCCACCGACCACACAGGCCATATTGGTGCTGTCACCTGGTCAAATTTGAAAACTCAAATTAACAACTATTTTATACAGATTAAAACGGGTATAAAAACTACTTCACTGTTCTAAAACAGTTGTGTAAAAACACCGACATACAACCTACACAGATAAAATATTAAAAATATAGTTATGCCAAACACACATAATCCACACAAATAAAATGGTTATCTAAAAAAAACAAAAAAAACGCCTACATTACACACAGATTAAAAGTGCAAAAATTGTCCTCTTAAAACACTTGACATAATTCATACGGATAAAAAGGCTAAAAGTAATTGTCTAAAACATGTAATCTACACAAACAGCTAAATTACAATTAAATACAGACATTTAAACCACACAGATAAAATAGCTGATAATATGGTCACAAGACAGAAATTTTAATGGCTAAACAGGCATCTAAAACAGATTTGTAATCCAGGCAAATAAATTGGCTGAAATACTCCTCTCAAATCCAGACATGGAATCCACATAATGAAATGGTAATAGTCTAAGTCATCAGAAATCTAGACTCGTATTCTACTGACATAACTGAGATAGCTAAAATATTTCTTCAAATTCAAAATACTTTATTATCTCAAAAATAAATTCCGGTGGGTTACAACCCAAACATAAAAACAATAAACATGTAAAATAGTACGTAATAATAATAAAATCACGGATATATATTGCACAACAGGTTCTGAACATCGGCACATACCCATCACAATATACAGAGCACCCACAAATCGGCAATACCTCAGCCAGTTATAAACTCGACCAAGTAAAATCATAAACATTAAAAATTTTGTGTGGGCACCAGTACGAACGCACACACGCGCGCGCGCGCGCGCGCGCGCCCACACACACACACACACACACACACACACACACACACCACACACACACACACACACACACACACACACACACACACAGAGTCTTTCGGATGAGACTATAAACCGAGGCTCCGTGTGCGAACGCACGCGGTATCTTGCGCACACGTTAAATCCTGTTCCGCTTCTCGTAAGAGTAGGCCATCGTGTGCCGGTGGGAACAGAAGAAAAGATTTACAAAACTGCATACACACGGAGACTGGATGTAAAAAAGCACATGAGTACTTATTCCATTTTCCTCGATATAAATGATAAATAAGATAAACACACAGGTACCAGTAAGGTAAGACATTAGCAAGGTAGATATCTGATAAATCGATACACAGTTACTGTTCATCTGAGATAAGTCACCAGTGTGCATTACTATACTGGAGAGAGACAGACAGACAGACGGACGGACAGACAGAATCAATTAGAGAGACATATGGACAAGTGGACTGGTGAGCAGATCAACACACATTCTGATTCAAAGACAGGAAGGAAACATACTAGCCGATAGAGCGGCATTCAAAGGCAAAAGACAGACATACAAACACAGAGTCGCACAGACACACTGACAGACAGGTAGGCAACCAGACTTTAAAACAACCACACACAGAAACACAGACACACTGACAGACGGGTCGGCAACCAGACATCAAAACAACCACACATACACAAACACAGACACAAAGTCACACAGACACAGACACACTGACAGACGGGTCGGCAACCAGACATCAAAACAACCACACACATAGACAAAGAACTCAACAGGGAATGCACTTTCATGCATATTCAAATGAACGTCTTTAATTTTCAAGACTTCAGCAATGAACCTCACAATTATCTACAAAGCAAAAAGTCTATGGGTTCCATTCCTGTGTATGTACAAACTCTCCGTTCCCCCCCTCCCTCCACCCCATCATATCAACTAGACAATGAGCGGTGGTCTGGGAGCTAGTCTTTCAAATGAGACGATAAACCCAGGTGCCGTATGCACACACGCTTTTAGCGCACGTAAAAGAAACTCAACAGCAACATGAGAGCTGTCCCGACAAAATTCTATTGGAAAAAACCACTGATAGGGAAACAAATACAGCTGCAGACTGGAAAAGCAAAAAAACAAACAACAAAAAAAGGAAAAGGAGTGGCGCTGCTATTGTGGCGACGCGCTCTTCCTTGGGGAGAGAGTGGACCGAACCTCACGCAGAGAGATCTGTCGTGACTCAAAGTGGCCTACAAATAACCAACATTATCACAATTGCACTCGTTCACTCTGGCTCAGGCAAAAGACAATGACACAGATGGAGGTCACAGATGTCAGTTTTCCCCACTTTCAGCTCCTCTCAGCTGCTATCCATTTCATCCCAGCTGGAGCTGATTATAGCAGAAAGTGACCATACTTGGTAAAAACGCTAAGTTTAGCACTGGCCCCTTGACTGAGTTATGCTGGATTTGCACACTGTGAGGTCAGTAAAGTGCCAAGGCATGTGCCACAGTGCTGTCATGTCACACTGACATGTCATACTGACATGTCACACTGAGGGTCTCTCTCCAGCTAGCCATCCCAAGCAAAACGATCTCTGCACTCTCCCCTTTAAAAGACAGAAAAGAATCCTCTGAAGTCGGAGAACAGCTGCCTTTTGTTATGGCGGCCAGGTACTTGAAAACAGCCAACACACACACACACACACACACACACACACACACACACACACACACACACACACACACACACACACACACACACACACACACACACACTTTTTCTCATCCGTGTGTACTCGCATTGTTACAGCGATTCCTGGATGGGATTGCACTGATCTGCACTAATCAGTGCAATGAAAACCCAGCTACTATGATAGAGAAAACTCAGCTGATGACAAATAAAGCCAATGGCATCAGCAATGACGTAATTATAGATAGTAAGAAAATCGGGACCGTTCATAGCTTCAAATATCTGGGAGGGATAGTATCAGATGAAGGATCAAAACCTGAAATTCTCTCCAGGATAGCCCAGACCACAGCTGCAATGACCAAACTAAAGTCCTCTGGAATGATAAGAACATAGCCATCAGCTACAAGATCAGAGTGATGCGTTACCTGATTATGTCAATATTTTTGTACGCACATGAAACATGGACCATAACAGCAGACATTGAAAGAAGGATACAGGCAATGGGGATAAGATGCTTTCGCAAACTCCTTGGCATTTCATACAGAGATCACATCACTAATGAAGAAGTGAAAACTAGAATAAATGCCATCGGTCCATATGAAGAACTGCTAGCTACAGTGAAAAACGCAAGCTAAAAGGGTACGGGCGCGCCACACGATCATCTGGACTGGCCAAGACAGTCTTACAGGGAACTGTAAGGGGAGGGAGACGAAGAGGCAGACAGAGGAAACGATGGGAAGACAACATCAGAGAGTGGACAGGCCTTGGGTGGAACGATCTGCTACGGAGGGCGGAGGACCGTGGGGAGTGGAGGAGGCTGGTTGCAGAATCTTCAGTTGTGCCCCCACGGTCCACAGGACTACGGGACAGGTGAAGGTGAAGGATGGGATGGAGTGAGACATAGAGTACATAATACTCGGTGACCCCCAGGGTGATAAGCTGGGGTATGTACAACAACAACAACAGCAGTAACAACAGCAACAGCAACAACAGCAGTATGCAGCAGCAGCAGCAGCAGCAACAACAACAACAGCAGCATCAGCACCACCACCACCACCACCAACAGCAGCAGCAGCAACACCAGCAACAACTACCAAAAAACACCACCACCACCACCACCAACAGCAGCAGCAGCACCACCACCACCAACAACCTCCACCATCACCAGCACTCTTTCCCTCCTTCCTTCCTCTCCCCTCCCAGCCCCCTCACAAGTCCTCAGGGGAAGGAAGACTCATACTGGAACAGCAGAAAATCCAGATGGAATCTTTCCCTCACCAGCTCCAGCAAATAACGCGGCACCCTTCTGTACATCCCCACCATCGTTCTCCTCCTCAACCTCAACCACTCAGAAGGCTCTAGGCCTAACCGCCACGCAGCAGACGACACAGAAATCACATATTCCGTAAACACATCACGAGCCACAACAACCGGGACGTCGTGGGTCAACCGAGAGGTCAACATCTCCTGAGGAAAAACAGACGTTGGCGGCAAGTAGCCGCTGAGCTGAAAACTGCGCCATAGCCTGTGTGCCAGACTGACTAAATCCAGACAGGCCTGGAGTTCCGAACGATGCTCCCACAGGCGAAAATGGTAGTCTGCCAGGAGTTGGATTTCGTCCTGGATGTGGGCGGAATGACTGTGGTTGGGGAAGAGGTGGCCTAATCCTCTGGTGTGTAGAACGTGGCTGGCGTCTCTGGAGAAGGTTTCCATCTTGCCCAGCAGGTGCGGGCTGAAGCTACAGGGGTTACACGTCAGGTGCACGGGCGACCAATGAGCGTCGTGGTTCACCAGTAAAGCGTAGTGTAAGAATTCGGTGAAGGTCACGTCATCAGCGCATTTCTGAAGAGCAGCAGAAGAAAATTGCCAGCTCAATGATCTAACCACTAGGCTATTATGATGATGATGATGATGATGATGATGATGATGATGATGATGATGATGATGATTATTTAATGTCGAAGATGATGGAATAAGCACTTTTTTATTATTTATTTTTTACATTCAGTTCTCGTGTGTATGTAGTTTTGTAAATCATGTCATCTGTTCCCACCGGCACACAATTACCTACTTTTGCGAATAGCGGAACAGGATTTAACGTGTGCGCAAGATGTACTACGGGCGTTCGCACACGGGACCTCGGTTTATAGTCTGACCCGAAGGACTTTTGGGGAGAGTGGAGTCTGCATTGATGTTAACTCCAGGGAAAAAATCCCCTCGAACAGGAATCGAACCCGGGTCGTCAGATTGCGAGCGCAATGTTCTGACCACTAGGCTATCCCATTTCTTACCTATCTCACCCTCAAGCAGAATCTGAGCCACCTATTCCTTATCAAACCCAAAAGAGCATGCACATTCCACTAATCTAGTCTTTCTCAAGTCTTTCGGATGAAACTATAAACCGAGGCCCCGTGTGCGAACGCATGCACAACATTTTACGCACACGTTAAATTCTGTTCTGCTTTTCGTAAGAGTAGGCCATCGTGTGCCGGTGGGAACATATGACATTTACAAAACTGCATACACACGGGGACTAGATGTAAAAAAGCATATGACTGCTTATTCCATTATCATCGATATAAAAGAATGAATAAATAAACAAACAAAAAAATCGTTGACATTCAAATAACCAGTAACATGAAATAACTGAAACACACACACCATATTATATAGTCTTGAATTAAACCAGCGACAGACGCTATAACCGAGTGGTTAAGACCGTTCGGCTTGTATCCATGAAGTCGTGGATTCGAACCTCGGCAGCGTCTGGTGATTTCAGGGAAGGATCTTTACTATCATCCAAGTCAACTTCAAGTGCAGACCAGCCAGTTCTTTTATTCTCTTTATGTATGCAGAAGATTAAATATGCATGTTAAAGAACCTGTAATTCATGTTAGCGTTTGTTGTGATACGGAAACACGAACATACCCAGCATGCAACCTGTACAATGAAATGAGCTGCTCTGAAGTCGGAATGTGTTGGCTGAGGACAGTGGGTAGACCTCCTGCAGAGTCACAAGTATAGGAGATCAAGCACTACAAACCTCACCTAGTAAGGGAACACACACACACACACACACACACACACACACACACACACACACACACACACACACACACACACACACACACACACACACAGAAAGACAGAGAGAGAGACGGAAATTTCAACCAACCAATTCAATAACTTATATTCCATGTCAGTATACTGTCACCTCAGCCTCTCTCACCTCCCCCCCCCCACATACATCCACCCTTAACCCCTCCACCCCCAAAAATGTCCCCCCCCCCAACAACACACACACACACACACACACACACACACACACACACACACACACACACACACACACCATTTCTGCCTCTTCCCTGCCCGAGTCACGAAATGGTGTAGCGCACGTGACGTGTGACGTGTGCACTGACCTTTGTGTCATTTCCGGTGGAGGCTCTGCTGTTGGCCTCTGGCTGTCTGTTGGCTGCGTCAGTGATGACGTCAGTCCGGCGGGGTGCTAGTCTCTCATGACGCAGCATCACAATGCGCTTCCCGTGATCCAGCCAGGAATCAGGCAAGATGAACTTGTCCACGTAACTACAGCACCGCCAAATCAAAGTTTATATTGTTTGTTTATTTATTTATTTATTCATAATCCTTATGATTGGCACATGGGGGCAGGATAGCTAAGTGGTCAGAGCGCTCGCTTTCCCCCCAGTCAAGTTAAGCAGCGTGGAGCATGGTTACCAGTTGGATGGGGGACCGTTTGCGCGCCTTGGCTTCAGTACAGTTCCCCCAGTTCCTTCAGCTACAAATGGGTACCTGCCCTCTTTAGGGTCAGGGAAGGTAAAGCATCGAGGGAGAGAAGATGGGCGCCACCTCAATATGCCGGCCCCTAGAGAAGTTGAGGTCTTTAATGCCTCGCTTCCCTACGACCGCCTAGGTTATGGGACACCTTTACCATACCTTTTTATGACTGGTACACATATGCATTTCAAAACAAGCAAATGGACTTTTCATCCAGACATTTCATCATTTTCATGTAACAGACTTACAAATCTACTAGTTACACAAAGTGCAAAGATCTGTCTTCATTTTCGTTTTCAAGACAAGTGTTACAGATTACATACATCATTTTATTTTTCTTGTATAGATTGCTAGTCAGAAAAATTCTGGTGATTATTTACAGATTAAAAAAAAAAACAAACCCTAAAAAATGCACTTTAGGGGGTATAGGGGTGGGGTTGGGTTATTGAAGACATAGAGCAATACCAGTAGTCTTGAGAAAGTTGGAAATGATCATGAAATGAGGATTGCTTGTGTTCCTACAGTGTTGACCCGGCGCATGCATATTACTGTTAGAAAGCCAGCAGACGACAATGGACTGATAGGGGGTACAGTGCTTACTGAAAAATGAAAAAGAAAACAAGTTAAAACCTACCAAATTCATGAAAAAAAATCCAACAAGTTTTGAGTCAGAGACTAGTCTTTACCTCACACAATCCAAAAAAAAAAAAAAGTTTTGTTTTAAAACTTGTGAAAGCTTTAGTACGTTGCTGTGTATATGAATGCAAAGAGTTATGTAGGAAAATAGCTGGGGAAGTTGCAAAAAAACAAAAGCGGTGTGTCACCTACACACTCACTCGCTCCAAAGTCGGCTCCAAGGATCTCGAGTGAACATGACGCGGCGAGTGTGGAAAATGACGTCATGTTCAAACGCGTCATCGAAACGTAGACTCTTCTTTTTGCCGCCATGCAAATGGACGAAGATTCTGTCGATGTCGAAAGGAGAGCGGACAGGTCTGGAGGTCCAGGGGCTGTGAGCATCGTTGTGCAGATAGAAGAAGATGCGCTTCCAGAACGTACACCCCACCTGTAGGTAGTAAAGGTAAAGGTAAAGGTAAAGGTGTGCCACAACCTTGGCGGTCGTAGGGGAGCGAGGCATCAGAGACCTCAGCTTCTCTAGGGGCCAGCATATTCAGGGCGGCGCCCATCTCCTTTCCCTCGCAGCTTTACCTTCCCTGACCCTAAAGAGGGAAGGTACCCATTTACAGCTGGGTGAACTGGGGGGACTGTACTGAAGCCAAGGCGCACAGTCACCCATCCAACTGGTAACCACGCTCGACGCTGCTTAACATTGGCGGGGGAAAAGCGAGCGTTCTGACCACTGATAACAAAGCAGACATGATGGAGAATGGGGTCCATTTGATTTCCTGCAGACCAGGGAACAGATGACAAAATTTACAAAACTGCATGCACACGGGGACCGGATGTAGAAAAGCACACGATTGCTTATTCCATTATCCTCCATATTAAAGAAGAAATAAAATAAATGAATTAAAAAAATCCTCGCCATGAACCCCCCTCCCCCCCCCCCCCACACACACACACACACACACGAATTACACACAGTCAAGAGAATAAAGCAGTGGTTTCCGACTAGGCAAATCGCTGTCTTACCTTAGGCACCCAACACACGGTCAGGTTGGCAGGCAGATAGGCCAGCGGGTTTTGAACCCCACCAGGCACCCCACCAGTGTCCCTTAGGGCCTCACACACAGATTGGTAATGAGTCCACCGGGCCCCGAACACACGGTTCAAATCTTCGGTCCCTGCTGAGGTCACTGTAATAAAACAAGACTTCATGTTACTGTCCGATCGACCACTGAGATTCAAACCACCGCACACTCCGACCCGGATTTTTCGCTTTCTAGACAGGCGCGTTACCTCCTAGACCACCCATCTGCCCTTTTGGCCCATTCTTCTGCATTATCTTTTCAGAAAAACTTCACAGAGAACAAGTCTCTCCCATACAGAAGTTGGATGCGCTAGGTCCTGGCTTGCCAGGCGCTTAACGGTAGCCCAACGCTCATAATAATCATTATAGGAGACAACAATAGGTGGTGTCTGAGCGTTCAATGAAGGAGGAGGAGAAGAAGGAGGAGGAGAAGAAGAAGAAGAAGAAGGAGAAGAAGAAGAAGAAGAATTCTGAAGAAGAAGAAGAAGAATTGCGAAGAAAAAGAATTGCTAAGAAGAAGAATTACTAAGAAGAAGAATTGCGAAGTAAAAAAATTGTGAAGAGGAAGAATTGTGAAGAAGAAGAAGAATTGCGAAGAAGAGTAATTGCAAAGAAGAAGAATTCTGAAGAAGAAGGAGAATTCTGAAGAAGAAGAATTGCGAAGAAGAAGAAAAATTGCGAAGAAGAATTGCGAAGAAGAAGAATTGCAAAGAAGTATTGTGTAGAAGAAGAATTGCGAAGAAGAGTTGCGAAGAAGTATTGTGTAGAAGAAAAATTGCGACGAAGAATTGCGTAGAAAAGGTTTGCAAAGAAGAATTGCTGAAGATGAAAATTTTGAAGAAGAAGAACAGTTTGAAAACAATGCTGACTGACCTCCCAGTGTTTTGTAGGAAATCCAGCCCAAGATTGGATCATTCTCTAGAAGTGGAGTGACGGCAGAAAGCCAATTAAGGAAAGCCAGGGGCCCCGGTCAGTGTTTCTCATGACAAGCTCTGGCTTAGATCAATACAACCCAGCTTCAAAGTGAAGTCAAACTTGGCTCTGTATATGTTTGGCTTGGCTTTTAAAATTAAAAAAAAATTAAACTTTCGTTCAGGGTCTTATATTATTCTCTTCTTCTCTGTCTTCCCCTTACAGAGTAGGGTGCGGCGTAGTGCCTGGTCTTCTCCTGTGCTTTTAAAAACTTTATTTATTTATTAGATAGATAAATGTATATATATAATTGTATATTTTTTTGTTGGTGTTGTTTTGAGTCTTCTCCTGTGCTGGTCATTTTGCAGCAGGTTTGCCTGCCTGCCCACTGGCCTCAGAGAGAGAAGAACATTCCCACTTAGGGTAGGTCCAGAGTAAGTCCACAGAGAGAGAGAGAGAGAGAGAGAGAGAGAGAGAGAGAGAGAGAGAGAGAGAGAGAGAGAGGAGAGAGAGAGAGAGATGGAGAAGAAGAAGAAGAAGAAGAAGAGGAAGAAGAGGACGGAAAGCGAAAAAGACACATGTATACACGGGACGGGATAGCCTATTGCGCTGGCAATTTGACCACCCGAGTTCGATTCCCGGTCGAGGGGATTTTTTCCCCTGGAGTTAACATCAGTGCTGATTGCACTCTCCCCAAGAGTCCTTCGGATGAGACTAGAAACCGAGGCCCCGTGTGTGAACACACGCAGAACATCTTACACACACATTAAAATCCTGTTCCGCTTTTTGTGAGAGTAGGCCATTGTGTGCCGGTGGGAACAGATGGCAAGATTTACAAAACTGCATACACACGTGGACTAGAAGTAAAACAAGTACATGAGTGCTTGTTCCATTATCCTCGATATAAAAGAATAAATGAAATAACTGAATAAATAAATATACAAACATCAACCCCAAACAACAAAATCTTACCATTTGGCACAGTTTCGGTGGAAAGACGCCCAAGGGTCTCGTCGACCAATGGCTGCACTTGCACGCGGGGCATTGTGGGCCAGAGTGACGTCACGAGGAGCAGGATGAAGAAGGAGGGAAGCAAGAGGAAGGGGGTGTGTCTGA
>CM060335.1:2272422-2274922 GCA_030674155.1 Stramonita haemastoma
AAAAAAAAAAAATTCAGATGGTACAGTGAGTGGCGTCCTATCCAGGGGGGAGTCTATGACTCTCAGTCGCTTAACGCCACAGAAACCGGGATAAGCTCCGGCCTGATGAGCCTTAGGCTCGGGACAGACTTCAACTTTTTTTTTAACAGTGAGTAAGTATTGATTTGACAGGACAGCGGTTATTTTTTTTATATTTTTTTTATTTGTTTGTCTGTTTATTTATTTACTTATTTATTTATCTATCTATCTCTTTTTCTATTCATTTATTCTTTTATATCGAGGATAACGATTCGACGGGGATTTTCCTCGTGGAGTTAACATCAGTGCTGACTCCACTCTTCCCCAAAGTCCTTCGGATGAGACTATAAACCGAGGCTCCGTGTGCGAACGCACGCAGAAACATCTTGCGCACACGTTTAAATCCTGTTCCGCTTTTCGAAAAAGTAGGTTATTGTGTACCTGTGGGATCAGATGACCAAAAAATTACAAAACTGCATACACACGGGGACTGGATATAAAAAAGTACATGAGTGCTTATTGCATTATCCTCGATATAAAAGAATGTTTGATTGTCACTCGTGTTCGATGATGACCTCCAAAACAGCAGGGAAGGCAGCTGCTGTTTCGGAAACTGGGCAGAAATTTGATTATAGTGGAGATGCCTAGCCCACAGTACATCCCCACTCTCTCAGCCAAGAGGGCATACGGACAGTCAGCGCTGGAGATGTTCTCAAAAGGCCAACTAGTCCCCTGGGCTGCAGCACATAAGGACTGTGCGAGTCAAGACTCCTAGTCAGAGAGTCATAGTCAATCATTAAAGACTAAGTTGTAAAATGGAATTCCATGAGTGGGAAAGAAAGCCACTGATCATACACCCTCTTACTTTGCTGCAAACCCATCCCCACCCTCCCACTCACCAATCTATCACCCCCCCATCCCCACCCACACACCTCTCCCACTCACCCACCCACCCCACCTCTCTCCCACCCACTCCAACTCACCTTCTCAGGGGGCAGACCCAGATGGTTGAAGACGTAGTTCTTTTCCTCCAGCAGTTCTTCGTACTTGATCTGTACCACCCAACCACCCACCCACATTCCCACCCACCCACCTACCCCACCCCCACCACCCATCCCACCCAACTACCCACCCACCTTCCCACCCACTCACCTACCCCCTCCCCACCCACCCCTCCACACACCCCCACCTCCCACCCCACACCTCTCCCCAACTCACCTTCTCAGGGGGCAGACCCAGATGGTTGAAGACGTAGTTCTTTTCCTCCAGCAGTTCTTCGCACTTGAGCTGCACCACCCAACCACCCACATTCCCATCCACCCACTCACCTACCCACCACCATCCACCCACTCACCTACCCACCTCCCCACCATCCCCACCCACCCACTCACCTACCCACCACCATCCACCCACTCACCTACCCACCTCCCACCTACCCACATCCCCACCCACCCACTCACCTACCCACCCACCCACATTCCCACCCTTCCACTCACCTACCCATCCCCACTCACACACCTACCTACCCACCCACCCACTCACCTCCCCCCTCACCTACCCACCTATCCTTCTCTCCCACCCAACCAACCCACCACCCACCCATCACCACCCACCCATTCCCACCCCACACCTCTCCCATCCCACTTCCACCCACCAAACTCACCTTCTCAGGGGGCAGACCCAGGTGGTTGAGGACGTAGTTCTTCTCCTCCAGCAGTTCTTCGCACTTGAGCTGCACCACCCAACCACCCACATTCCAACTCACCTACCCACCCACCCACATACCCCCCACCTTCCCACCCATCCCACTTCCACCCACCAAACTCACCTTCTCAGGGGGCAGACCCAGATGGTTGAGGACGTAGTTCTTCTCCTCCAGCAGTTCTTCGCACTTGAGCTGCACCACCAGCAGTTTGCGGAACTGCCTGAGGAACAGGTCCACATCTTCAGGCAGGAAGACAAAAGGGTTCTCTGCCAGCTTCATCTGCTCCTTCTCCTTGTCTCTGGGAGACAGGTTCACCACCGTGCTCAGCTTGTCCTGGATCGCTCTCATAATGGCTTCGGCAGTCTGCAGGCGCTGGCTGGTCCTTTGGGCTATGTTGTCGTTAGCCTGGGGAGAGGGTGAGAGGAGTGAGGAGGTGGTGTGAGGGAGGGAGGATGGGGGGTGTGGGTGGAGTGAGGATTGGGGAGGGGGGAGTGAGGAGGAAGAGGAGTAAGGAGGAGGAGGAAGAAGGAGGAAAGAAGAGGAAAAAGCATATGAGTGCTTATTCTGATAGGCCTACAAGGTAATCATAGTTTGAGCTAGGTAATAATTATGGTTTGGGGGTAAATATAATTGGAGCTAGCAATACAGAAATGGCCTTAAGAAGAAGAATTGCAAAGAAGAATTGCAAAGAAGAAGAAGAAGGAGGAGGAGGAGGAGGAGGAGGGAGGAGGAGGAGGAGGAGGAGGAGGAGGAGGAGGAGAAGAAGAAGAAGAAGAA
>CM060335.1:2279922-2282422 GCA_030674155.1 Stramonita haemastoma
ACAGACACAGGAAGACAGACAGACAGGCAGGCAGACACAGATATAAAACAGACATAGATATATAGAGAGTTCTTCCATTTGCTTTAATCTTATGGCTTTTTTTTCATTTCCAAGTCATTGCACATTGCTGTTGACAATTTATTCTCTTAACTTTTCCAAATATTAAAACATTCAGACAAACGAGAAGACAGATAAATCAACAAAATGAACAGATAGATAAACAAACACATAAAAAAATTAAAACAAGAAAATGCAAGGTAAGAAAATACAAATTCTAATGCACAGACACAGACACAGACACAGACACCACACACACACACACACACACACACACACACACACACACACACCACACACCACACACACACACACACACACACACACACACACACACACACACACACACACCACACAGGTGGGATGAGTGAGTCAAGAGTGGCACTATCTGGTTAACAGACCCCCGAGAGTGTTAAAACTGAGGAACACGCAGCAACAACACCAACAAAAAAAACAAAAAAGCAGCAGCAACAACAACAACAACAACAACAACAACAACAACAATAATAATAATAATAATAATAATAATAATAATAATAATAATAATAATAAGAAGAAGAAGAAGAAAAGAAGAAGAAGAAGAATACTTATAATAAGAATAATACTTATAATAATAATAATACAAAAATAATAAAATCAACAATAACAATACAAAGATAACAATAAAATAAACAATAACAACAATAACAATTACAACAATAACAAAAAATCAACAACAATCACAAGAACAACAACAACAACAACAAGAAAACTGCAACAATGGTACAACATGATACAACTGAATAAAATGGTAAAAAAAAGCAACAATGACACACCACCACCACCACCACCACCACCAAAAAAAAGGGCCTCCCCTCACCTTCCTCCCTGAGGAAATCGGCCAGCAAGGTGTGGCCGGAGAGGTGCAGGGCATCAGCGAACTTGTCGTACACCTGGGAGGTTCTCAGAGGTAGGAGGTCCAGCATCGTCAGGATCTTGTTCTCCGGCCCCTGGGCTGCCTGCATCCACACAACGAGGATTGGGTGTGTTAATTGATATCCCCAATAATTATGAAGCTTCAGAACCGTAGTTACACACACAAGACACACACAGATACCGACACACATGCACAGAAAGAGGACTGGGTGTTTTAATATCCCCCAAAATTATGAAGCTTCAGACCCGTAGTTACACACACAAGACATACACAGATACCAACACACATGCACAGAAAGAGGACTGGGGTTTTAATATCCCCAAAATTATGAAGCTTCAGACCCGTAGTTACACACACAAGACACATACACAGATACCGACACACATGCACAGAAAGAGGACTGGTGTTTTAATATCCCCCAAAATTATGAAGCTTCAGACCCGTAGTTACACACACAAGACACATACACAGATACCGACACACATGCACAGAAAGAGGACCTGGGTGTGTTAATATCCCAATAGTTATCGCTTCAGACCATAGTTACACACACACACACACACACACACACACACACACACACACACACACACACACACACACACACACACAACACACACACACACAACACACACACACACACACACAACACACATACGCACACACACACACAACCCACACACAACACACCAACACACACACACAGGTAGCCGTATTCCGATTTGGGGAATACAGTTGGGATTTGACCTTACACACATGTGCGCGCACACTGATATGGAAACACTCCCACTTTCACACACACATATATACACACACAGATACAGACACACACAGACACAGGCACAGACACAGACACAGACGCGCGCGTGCGCGCGCGCACACACACACACACACACACACACACACCACACACACACACACACACACACACACTGCAGACTTTTCTGTCTGTCCCACCAAAGTTAATAAGGTCAAATCCCAACTGTATTCCCCAAATCGGAATACGGCTACCTAAATGGTGGGCAACCCCCCACCTCACCCCCTAAACAACAGGGCGCATACGCAAAAATTTCATCATTGGTGAAAGCTCGGAGCTATCTCTACCCTAGGAAAGAGAGAAAAGGGTAACTTTTTTTGTTCTGAAAAACACTAAGAAGGGCGCTGGGGGATGACGGAATAGCCTAGTGGTCAGGACACTGCACTCGCATATTGACGACCAGGTTCGATTCCCGTTCGATCGAGGGATTTTTCTCCTGGAGGTAACATCAGTGCTGACTCCACTCTCCCCAAAAGTTCTTCCTATGAGACTATAAACCGAGGCCCCGTGTGCGAACGCATGCAGATCTTGCGCATACGTTAAATCCTGTTCCACTTTTCGTAAGTGTGGGCCATCGTGTGCCGGTGGGAACAGATGACAAGATTTACAAAAAAACTGCATTCACACGGGGACTGGATGTAAAAAGACACACGAGTGCTTATTCCATTATCCTCGACATAAAAGAATAAATAAAACAATCAAAAGTTTTT
>CM060335.1:2287422-2297422 GCA_030674155.1 Stramonita haemastoma
ATTATCCTCGATATAAAAGAAAAAATGGTTTGTTGCTTTTTTGTATGTTCGTTATTTTTCTGTTTTATGGCAAAAGTTCCTGTTTTCGTAGCACTAATTCCCATTTTCTAGGTAACAAATTAGCAAAATCAAACGAATTCTCTCTGTCTCTCTGTCTCTCTCTCTGTCTCTCTCTGTCTTAAAAAGATGTTGAATCACAGAAATAAGAAAACGAATTCGTGCTTACATGCACCCAAAAGATAATGATAAAAACACATCAACAGATCTTAAGACGCGAATAGTTCGCCATAGTGTTGCCCCAACACACAGCAAAGATGGTCTCCAGGTCGTGCATATTGTCTGGAAAAGGCATACAAATGTCGAAGAAAGAACACTGTCTGCTGATCTATCTATCTGTCTATCTGTCTCTCTCTCTCTCTCTCTCTCTCTCTCTCTCTCTCTCTCTCTCTCTCTCTCTCTCTCTCTCTCTCTCTCTACTCCCTGAAGAAAGCGAAAGCCAAAAATTGGGGAACACCAGAGCACCATTATGTTGGTTGTTCTAATTTCACTTTGTGTGGTGTATGTACATATATGTATATGTATATATATATATATATATATTTACTGATATATATATATATTGATATATATAGATATTTAATGTGTGTGTAGTAATGTACATATATGTATTTGTATACATATGTATGTATTTATATATCAGCAGATAGATAGCTAGTTAGCTAGCTAAGGAGATAGATATGGAACAGATAAAGGGTGTATTTTGGGATCTCATTCTTCGTCTGTTTCTCTGTCTCTTTCCTAACCCGTTTCTCTGTTTCTTTCCATGTCTGTTTCTGTGTCTTTCCCTGTTTCTCAGTCTGTTTCTTTCCAGGTCTGTTTCTCGGTCTGTTACTTTCCAGGTCTGTTTCTCAGTCTGTTACTTTCCAGGTCTGTTTCTCGGTCTGTTACTTTCCAGGTCTGTTTCTCAGTCTGTTACTTTCCAGGTCTGTTTCTCAGTCTGTTACTTTCCAGGTCTGTTTCTCAGTCTGTTACTTTCCAGGTCTGTTTCTCAGTCTGTTACTTTCCAGGTCTGTTTCTCAGTCTGTTACTTTCCAGGTCTGTTTCTCAGTCTGTTACTTTCCAGGTCTGTTTCTCGGTCTGTTACTTTCCAGGTCTGTTTCTCAGTCTGTTACTTTCCAGGTCTGTTTCTCAGTCTGTTACTTTCCAGGTCTGTTTCTCGGTCTGTTACTTTCCAGGTCTGTTTCTCGGTCTGTTACTTTCCAGGTCTGTTTCTCAGTCTGTTACTTTCCAGGTCTGTTTCTCAGTCTGTTACTTTCCAGGTCTGTTTCTCGGTCTGTTACTTTCCAGGTCTGTTTCTCAGTCTGTTTTGTTCTCCGTCTGTTTGTCGGCGAGTTGATGGGTTAGTCTGTTGGGAGGATAGTGTGTTGGTCTTTATGGTCATCTTGTTTATTGTCTGTCTGTCTGTCTGTGTGTCAGTCTCTCTGTCTGTCTGTCTGTCTGTCTGTATGTCTATCTGTCCCTCTCTCTTTATGCATTTCTGTCATTATGCATTTCCCCCCGAATTTGTCAAAACTGTAAATTGTTGCTGATTGTGTGTTGTGTAGGTCGAATGCAAGAGCTTTGATTGGTTTGTGCAAGATATAGCGCTATACAAATTCCATGAATTATTATTATTATTATTATCTTTTTTTGTAATTGTCATTAGGTTGTTTTGGTTTTGTTGTTGTTGTCTTTTCTCGAGTGCTGGATGTTGAAAAGCATGTGATGCTTAGTCTATTACCCTCTGAAAAATAAATTTTGTTTAAATTTGCTCTCTCTCTCTCTCTCTCTCTCTCTCTCTCTCTCTCTCTCTCTCTCTCTCTCTCTCTCTCTCTCTCTCTCTCTCCCTCCCTCCCTCTCTCTCTCTCTCTCTCTCTCTCTTCCATCTCTCTCTCTCTCTCTCTCTCTCTCTCTCTCTCTCTCTCTCTCTCTCTCTCTCTCTCTCTCCTTCTCTTGTTAATCCCCTTCCATTATACTCACCACCACCACCACCACCACCACCACCACCACCACCACCACCACCACCACCACCACCACCACCACCGATACCACCACCACCACCATCACCACCACTTTCTCTTCTCTCAATTCCTCCCACACACACAGCGGCAAAAGTCGATTTTGACAAGGCGTTTGACGCCGCCAACGACGACAACAGGAACGTCAGAGGGGCAAGGTGATTCACCTGTCAGTGCTTTCCGCTCCCTGCACCGGGCCCTAAGACACTCATTATTTCACGGGATCCTGCTTTAGTCCAGCAGCTCTGGTAAGAATATTGGGCAAAAACTGCAAAAAGGGGTGACGGCATTATTTTTGGCATACGCATACTCTGGACCCTCCTGTACAATATTGGCATGGGAAACACCATGTTGGCCAATTGTTTCCCTCTTAATTTGACGATCAAAGATGTATACCCCGCTTATCAAAGATCGCGACAAAGGCAGGATTTCGTGGCGGAGTGGGGGGATCGGGGGAGGGGATGGGGTGGGGGTTGGGGGGGGGAGACCCCAGGGTATTGGGTTGGAAGGGGCAGTGTCGCGTTCGGTTGTTCTGTGCTAAAAGAGTGCAGGATTATCATAGAAACACATGGTTAGAGGTGGAAGTTTTCTCCTAACCTATGCGGTCATTGGGGAGCGAGGTGTCAGAGAGACCTCACTCAGTTTCTCCAGGGGTTGGCGTGTTGAGGGCGGCGCCCATCTCCTCTCCATCGCTGCTTTACCTGCCTTTTATCTCTAAAGAGGGCTGGTACCCATTTTTTACAGCTGGGTGAACTGGGGAACTGTACTGAGGCCAAGGCGGACAATCGGTCACATACCCGGAAGGCAATTTTGCTTTTCGCTACTTAGCCTTAGCTTTAGTAGAAATAATGATGATGATGATGATGATGATGATGATGATGATGATGATGATGATGATGATGATGATAATGATGATACTACTATACTACTACTACTACTACTACTACTACTACTACTACTACTACTACTACTACTACTACTACTACTACTACTACTACTACTAATGATATGATGATGATGATAAAAACTGGAGACAGGCAGATAGACACAGAGACAGGCAGATAGACACAGAGACAGGCAGATAGACACAGAGACAGGCAGATAGACACAGAGACAGGCAGATAGACACAGAGACAGGCAGATAGACTAAGACAGGCAGACAGACACAGAGCTATAGACTGACAAAGAGACAGGCAGATAGACAGAGACAGACAGATAGACAGACACAGAGACAGGTAGATAGACAGACATAGATACAGGCAGATAGGCAGACATAGGGACAGGCAGATAGAGAGAAAAAGAGACAGGCAGATAGACAAACAGACAGGCAAATATCAAACATAGGGACAGACGGACATAGACAGGCAGATAGAAAGACATAGAGACAGACAGACAGAGACAAACAGACAAAGAGGCAGGCAGATAGAGAGAAAAAGAAACAAAAGAACAGACAATGTGTCTTTTCTGTTATTGACCCGGTCACGAGGAATAAGCGGCCATTTTCGTCTCGCTCGACCCCCGTAATCTCTTTCTCTCTCTTTAAAATCCCTCCTTTTATCTTCCTTCTACAAAGCATAACAGTTGCTTACCGCCAGCTAGTGTATTTTTTCTTTTCTTTATTTAACTTATATTCTTTTATATCGAGGATAATGGAATAAGCACTTATGTGGTGTGTGTGTGTTTTTTTTTTTTACATCCAGTCCCGGTGGGTACGCGTAGACGTGTGTACGTGTGCGTGCGTGTGTGGGTATTTAAAAAAAAATTGTTTCGAGGATTATGGAATAAGCACTCATGTGCTTTGTTTTTTGTTTTTTTGTTTTTAAACTTCCAGTCCCCATGTGTATGCAGTTTTGTTATCGATCCGTTCCCACCAGCACTCAATGGCCTACTCTTCCGAAGAGCGGAACGGGTTTTAACGTGTGCGCAAGATGTTCTGCGTGCGTTCGCACGCGGGACCACGGTTTATAATCTCACCCGAAAGCCCTTCAGATAGTATGGACACTGTTTTGGACACAACCAAACACTGTATGATATTGAACTGTGTACTGTAGTCCGTTGTGGTGTTGCGTATTGTCCTGTCCTGTACTGTGCTGTACAATGTTGGACTGTATCGTATCGGATATTATTTTCAGTCGAGGCAGATTTCTCTGCCTGAAATGGCGCCGTAATGTATACCTCTTTCAGTTACGGGGGATTCTTTTCTCTGCGTGGCGTTTACGGTTCTTTTCCAGGGAATAGCGTGTCGCCTCAAGAGCAGCGACACTCTTAACAACTCATTCAGGTTTTGGTTCTTTTAAGTGCAGAGATCGAAAGTAAACCATAATGCATTTTTTCACATTTAGTATATATTTTTTTGTAAATTATTCTTTTCTCCGTGTAGATATGCATTTACAGTGGTGGCAAAATTATTTAGCTAAGAAAACCCTTATTTTTGTTTTTTTTTAACTAGAGAATTTCGCCTTGGACAACACTTTTGTTGCCGTGGGTTCTTTTACCTTCCCTGTCTATAAAGAGGGCAGGTAAGCATTTACAGCTGGGTGATCCGGGAAAACTTATTAAAGCCATGGTGCACGAATGGGAGGGTTACTTATGTGTCAGTTCACCGTGCTCAACACAGCCTAAGCAAATGAGCAGTGACACTCAATCTATCTATCTATCTACCTATCTACCTATCTATCTATCTATCTATCTATCTATCTATCTATCTATCTATCTATCTATCTATCTATCTATCTATCTAATGGCTCATTCAAGTTTCTGTTTCTGTCAGTGTGAAGAATAAGCCACATCCCATTTGCGTGATTAGTACATGTCAAAAGAAGAAAAAAAAACCTTTTCCTGTGTTGATGTTTTATATTTGTTTTCCTATAAATGGAGTGTTTTTTTTAAAAAGAATGTTGCCAGGGACACCACTTTTGTTGCCGTGGGTTCTTTTCCAAGCGGTTAATGTATATGCTGCAGACGGGACCTCGGTTTGTGATCTCACCTGAAGAACAGACGATAAAATATACAAAACTGTATACACACTGGGACTGAATGTAAAAAAGGCACATATTAGGTGTTTATTCCACTAAATTGGTACCTGCCCTCTTTCGGATCAGGGAAAGTAAAGCAGCGAGGGAGAGGAGATGGGCGCCGCCCTCAACATGCTGGCCCCTAGAGAAGCTGAGGTCTCTGACGCCTCGCTCTCCTACGACCACACAGGTTATGGGACACCTTTACCTTCCATTATCCTTGAAATAAAAGATTAAAATACATTCTAAATAATATAAAAACTCCCTAAATTTGCTTCAGTTTCTTGTTCAGTCTGTGTTAACGTTCATGGCTGAATGCCGAATGCAAGCATTTTTTTTTCCAACATGAAGGGAACCTTTTTTTCCATCTGTCTCTCTTTTGAGTTCAGTGTAGCGGTGGATGACTTCGTACAGTAGCTCGTTTACAGTCAGGCACTGAAAGCCACAGAAACAATCATGTCTAGCCTTTGACTAGTCAAGTGCAAACACTATTGCTGAAAAAGGTGTATGCATAAAACATATTTATGCCTATTCCTACATACGTACGATTTTGCATGCGGAAAATAATGCGTTAAGGTTTCCTTACAAAGTTGAATTTTTAATGAGTGAGGAGAGAGAGAGAGAGAGAGAGAGAGAGAGAGAGAGAGAGAGGAGAGAGAGAGAGAGAGAGAGAGAGAGAGAGAGAGAGAGAGAGGAGGAGGAGGGAGGGAGGGAGGGAGGAGAGAGAGGGAGAGAGAGAGAGAGAGAGAGAGAGAGAGAGAGAAGAGAGAGAGAGAGAGAGAGAGAGAGAGAAGAGAGACAGAAGAAGACAGAGACAGCAGACAGAGACAGGAAGAGACAGGACAGAGAAGACAGAGAGACAGAGAGACAGAGAGACAGAGAGAGGCATGCAGACAAAGAGGAGAAGGTAAAGGTGTTCCTATAACATATGCGGTTGTTGGGGAGCGAGATGTCAGAGACCTCAGCTTCTCTAGGGGCCAGCATATTGAGGGCGGCACCCATCTCCTCTCCCTCGCTGCTTTACCCTCCCTGACCCTAAAGAGGGCAGGTATCCATTGACAGCTGGGTGAACTGGGGGAACTGTACTGAGGCCAAAGGCGCGCAAAGTCACCCATCCACTTGGTAACCACGCTCAATGCTCTCAAGCTTAGCTTGGGAAAATCCGAGTGCTTTGACCACTGAGCTTTGCTGTCCCAAAATGGTACCTGGTATAAAAAATAGTTCAATATATTTTAGAATGGATGTTTCATATGTGAATGTTCATAAGCTCAGATACAGAATGCATAGTGCCTCTGATACAGCATGTTTTTTGTGTAATAAAGAAACAGAAGATGAAGTACATTTTGTTTGATGTTGTCCTGCCTTTAATGGCGTGTAGCAAAAATATATATCAATCAAAATGTGTTAACCAGGCTAATGCATTCAGACTCTGTTTTATCCTTTGATGCAGTAAGCAAAATATCATGGGCATTATATTTATGATAGGCTTTAAGAGCAAGGGTCATAACAAGTTTATGAGGTTTTTTTTTCATTGTGGATTAGTTTGCCACAACTGTACTTTACCGTGTATTTCTATCATTATTCATGGAGTTGGTCAGCAACACCTTTTCATGTATGGGCCGACTGCCATTTTAGAAACAAGTTTTTTTTCCAGAGCTCAGAGTGCCCCCCCCCCCTTTCTGAGCAAACACACACACACACACACACACACACACACACACACACACACACACACACACACACACACACACACACACACACACTTACTTGCACCGTATGCTACACAACTAAAGACAAATCGGCGATCAAAACACACAAGCAAGCAAACTGGTCATAGACATGCAGACAGAGATACAGTTGAACCTAGTAAGAAAGAGACAGACTCACACACACACACACACACACACACACACACACACACACACACACACACACACACACACACACACACACACACACACAAACTAACAAACTAACAAAGCATGCAAATGCTTTTTAAGTCTTAAATCATCCAAGAAAAGGTTATCGACTGCGCCACTCTTTTAGAATGTATCGATACATCAAGTTTTGGTCGAACCAATTTTGTCCAATCAACACGCGCGGAAATCCCGCTCGATATCACGTGGTAAAGCTCGTGTGTTCCATTTCCGCCGGATGTTGTCATGTGGGGTTGTGGTAACACTGATTACAAAAGCCACCATTGAATTGCAAAGGTCACCTCAACATGAATCAGCGAATTGCTGAAAGAGAGAGAGAGAGAGAGAGAGAGAGAGAGAGAGAGAGAGAGAGAGAGAGAGAGAGAGAGAGAGACACACACACACACACACAGGGAAAGAGGCAATGAATTTCTGCAGTACACGTCTTTGCAATATTAAGTGACATTTATCACAAATAACTGTTTAATAAAAGAAAATACTGAACTTGGATTATTTTATTTTATTATTTTAAATATTCTTATTTTCATCCTCTTCATCTTCCTGCTGTTTTTGTATCTGTAGGCCCAATAGTCTGCCATACAGTCAGATCGGACTGCAGTGGCTTTGTGTCCAAGATAAGATTGACTACAGACTATATAGAATGATAGTCCCCTCTCAGCGGATTGATTACTCTTGGAAGAAAAGAAAGAAAAGCGTAGCACCAAATAGCATGCTCTATTCTTTGATATGAGGAGGAAGGTGGCAGGACGGTTTAGACATTTACCTACCCAACCAGTAAACCGTGAGGTTCTGGGTTTGATTTCAAACCTTGCCTATTCTCCCCAGTTTTGACGGGAAAAATCGAACTGAATGTTAAGGTTTTCAGACGAGAATCTAAACCAGTGGAACCAGTGTGCTTACAGGCCTATGCACGTCAAAAGAACCCATGACAGTTGAACAGCGGAAAAAGTAAGGAGATACCTTCCGACTGTCCTGGAAAAAATGGTAGGTTCAATTCCCACTGGAGTCGGAATGCAGCTACCTGAATAGTAAGGAAAAAAACCCCAGTCACAACCCCCCAAAATGTTACTATTGGTGAATCTCGGAGCTCTGGCACAGGAACAGAACAAAACTGTCTCTCTTTCTCTCTATACCGCATACACACGGGGGCCGGATGAAAAAAAGCACATGATTGCTTATTCTGTTATCCTCGATATAAAAGAATAAATAAATATCTGTCTTCTATTGCAACCACCATTGCACGGCCATGTCTGCTGTACTTTGAACCAACAAGCCACAGTTTCGCTACAACCTCCGCCCCTTCTCTAAAGAACGACTAAATAAATAAACTGAAACAGCCTTACAACAACGCAAGTCAATAAGCCATTATTCAACTCTTTACCGCCAGCCATTCGGAAAGTTGTGTTTGAAGTTACACAGACGTTACGTGACCTGTTAGTGTCGGCTGCAAAACAGGCAGGTAGTCCCTAGGTTTCATTGTAGGTGCTTTGATCTGTCTCAAAATCAACACAACCTGTAACAGAGACCTGTTTAGCTAGCTAGCCAGTCACTGCCCTTTCAGGCTTTTGTTTAGCGTCTAGTTTGACTTAACAGTCTGTGACGTACTTTGACTACTGTTTCTACGATGCTCAATACCGTTTGGGCCCAAAACTCCCCCCCCCCCCATTCATTAGACCATGAGTGGTGGTCTGGGTGCTAGTCTTTCGGATGAGACGCTAAACCGAGGTCCCGTGTGTTACGCATCATTATTTAGCGCACGTAAAAGAACTCATGGCAACAAGAGCATTGTCCCTGGCAAAATTCTGTAGAAAAAAGCCACTCTTTTAGAGAAACAAATACTGAAAAAGAAAAAAAAAGTAATTGGTGGCGCTGCACTTGTGGCGACGCGTTTCCCCGGGAAGAGCAGCTCAAACTTCACGCAGAGAAATCTGCTGTGACATAAAGTGGTATAAAAATAATTTTTTACAATCCGAGCTCTCCACACACAGAGCATGTACACTCGGTATCGACTTGTCGCAGTCTCAGAGCCCCAAAGTCCGCAGGGAGCTATCAACGTTACATCGCTGTGAAGCCACTCGTCAGCAGAGGCCCTGCATTTCTGAGAGGTCATTTCGTTCATGTTTAATGACGCCTCTTCTGAGTGAGGCAAGTTTTGAGGATATGATAGCCCAGTGATCAGAGCACTTGCTTTCCCTTAAGCTAAGGTTAAGGTATGGTTTAGTGTAGTTGACTCTTGAATGGGTGACCGTTCGTGCGTCTTGGCTTCAGTACAGTCACCCAGTTCATCCAGTTGTAAATGGGTACCTGTCCTCTTTAGGGACAGGTAAGTCAAAGCAGTGAAGGTCAGGATGTGCTTATTATTAAATTTGATATGATTTGATATGTCATATCAGATCATGAAATACAATATCTGATCATATCATACAAAATAATATCATATCATATAACAATACTATATATGATAAAATCTAAGATATATATATATATATATATATATATATATATATATATATATACACACACATATACAATAATCATGCAGTAAAATATAGTTATAATGCAACTAATCTACTTTGATAATGATACCATACAAGGACAAGACATGACATCACATTGTAGTTGCCCGTCAGGGATGATTAAAGTGTTTTTGACTTGACTTGACCAATCTAATCTGATCTATCCTCAGAAGTCGGAAAGCCGCTACCTTAAAACTGGATAAACATGGTGGCATACGCAAAATCTCACCATTGGGTGAACCTGTGAGCTCTAACCGGAGAACAATAAAATCTAACCTAATCTGATAACAGTTATCACACAATCACTCACTGACTCACTCAGTCCCATGTCCCAAAGGACGTAGGGGGGACATGAGAGAAGACGCAACAGAGATCTTTTTCCATGCTTCACGATCCTGTGTTGCTAGTAGGAGGTGTTGTAGGGGTTGGGCGGTCCAGTCTTTGATGTTGTCAACCCATGATTTCTTTTGGCGGCC
>CM060335.1:2302422-2304922 GCA_030674155.1 Stramonita haemastoma
TTGCTTCGATGATGATGATAATATTGATGACTTTTTAGGTAACGATGTTTTACAGCGAAGTTCAAAGGATAGCACTGTAAATAACTTTGGCCAGTCCCTGTTAAACTTATGTTTCATGTTTGATTGTGTCATACTGAATGGTTGTTGTGATAGTGTCTCTAATGGAGATTTCACATATGTTTCACCACATGGATGCAGTGTAATTGATTATGTTATTTTGTCAAAAGATATGCTTTCTCTTAACTGCTGTGAACTTAATGTCAGTGACCATATTGATTCTTGGCACCTGCCAGTTGAATTCATATGGAAAAAAACAGAGGAAGACATCAGTCCACAGAAAGTAGACAATGCAGGCACTGAGGATCGTTTTATCTGGTTTGAAGACTGTCTACACACTTATGTAGAGGAACAAAAATCCACAGTCTTCAAACAGAAGATAAAGCAGGCTGTCATATCTATCAATGCTGATATTGACAGCTCTTTGAACATATTCATGGAATCACTGTACAGTGCAGCTGCTTGCATGGTAAGAACGACAGGTAATAGGAAAAGAACAAATGACTGGTTTGATGAAGAATGTAAACGAAAGAAAAAACAGTGAGAGGATTATTAAGAAAATTTAAACGATCAAAAAGATTGTGTGATGAAAAGAGGATAGCATATGTAACAGAAAGAAATCAATATAAGCTTTTGTTAAAAAGGAAGAAAACTGAATTTGATGAATCAAGATTAAAAAAGCTTAAAGAATCAATTCATGATGCAAAATTGTTTTGGCAAATTATTAGGTCAGTTAACAGAAAAAGAGTAATTTACAATAACATTAGCATTAATCAGTGGTACGACCATTTCCTTGCACTGTTCAATGGTGAAGATGATGTACCACAGCAAGAAGAAAGTGTTGAAATTGAAGAGGGTGACTTATCAGATATTTCTATGGCAACCTGTAATGAGCCAATTTCTAGACAAGAGGTTGTAGCCAGCATTGGTAAACTCAAGTGTGGAAAGAGTGCAGGTCCTGACAAGATTGTCAGCGAAATGTTGAAACATGCTGGTGATGAGGTCATTGATTTTCTTGTTGCCTATTTCAATAAACTCTTTGATTTTGGCCTTTTTCCTGTGGAATGGTCAAAATCTATGATTGTACCCATCTATAAGAAAGGGGATATAGACCAACCAGGTAATTATCGTGGAATAGCTTTAACTAGTGTGGTTAGCAAGATATATACAGATATTTTAAACAAAAGGCTTTCTAGATGGGCTATGGAAGAAGATAAAATAATTGAACAGCAAGCAGGCTTTAGAGCAGGCTATTCTACAGTTGACCATATTTTTACGCTTTTTGCCATTGTTCAAAAATTCTTGCAACAACACACTAAACTTTATGTTGCCTTTGTAGATTTTAGAAAGGCGTTCGACTCGGTCAATAGAAACAATTTGTGGGAAGTATTGAGGAAATGTGGTGTATGTGGAAAAATGTATAAGGCGGTACGAAGTGTTTATAACTCTGTTTTGGCATGTGTGCGTGATAAGAGTTATTATTCAGATTATTTTGCTTGTCCAAAAGGAGTAAAACAAGGTTGTTTGCTCAGTCCCCTATTGTTCTCTCTATTTATAAATGAATTGGCTCTTGAAGTATCCAGAGCAGGAAAGCATGGCATTCAACTAATGACTGATACTGTTGAAATATTTCTATTATTGTTTGCTGATGATGTTATCTTATTATCTGAATCTGCTATTGGTCTCCAAAATCAGTTCAACAGACTTAAGAGAGAAGCAGATAGATTATGCTTGGTTGTCAATCTTGAAAAGACTAATGTAATGGTGTTTAGAAAGGGAGGGTACTTAGGTTCTAGGGAAAAGTGGATATATGGGAATGAAGAAATTAAGGTTACCAATTCATATAAATATTTGGGGATGGGTTTCACAACAAAGCTGAGCATTAATAGTGCCTTGGTAGATGTTTGTAACAGAGGAAAAAGAGGAGTTATGGAAATACAGAAATCTATGAAAAAACTGAATACCACAGATCTAAAACTGTTTTGGAAGATGTTTGATACTCAGATAGAACCAATATTAACGTATGCATCTGAGGTTTGGGGATTGTATGAAGAAGGCAAGCGAATTGAAAAAGTTCACACATTTGCTATAAAGAGATTTCTATCTGTTCCTTTACATGCATCAAACCATCTAGTTTACGGGGAAAGTGGTAGATATCCGTTATACATAAGGGCATATATAAAAAGCATTAAATACTGGTTAAAACTTCTTAAACAACCAGCTTCTAGAATATGTAGACAGGCTTATGAAATGCTAATCTTACAACATGAATCTGGTCGACTTAATTGGGTGTCAAATGTACAGAAAACTTTATGTGTGAATGGATTTGGTATTGTGTGGCTGAGTAGAGACGTAGGATGTGAATATAGTTTCATTAATGAATTTAAAGATAGACTTATTTCATGCTACAAACAGAACTGGCATTCAGATTTAGAAAATAATG
>CM060335.1:2312422-2314922 GCA_030674155.1 Stramonita haemastoma
AAAGAAAGAAGGAAAGAAGGAAAGAGAGAAATAAAGAAAGAAAAAAAGAAAGAAGGAAAGAAAGAAAAAAGAAAAGAAAGAAAAAAAGAAAGAAGGAAAGAAAGAAAAAAGAAAAAAAGAAAGAAAGAAAGAGAGAAAGAAAGAAAAAAAAGAAAGAAAGGAAAAAATGCAGACAAACAACAATAAGAAGAAATGACAAACAAGCAGCAGAGAATCTGGGATGGTATATTGGCTCATGTATATCATACCTGCATGTTCTCCCACTATCTTTGTTTCTATTTCTTTCCAACTCTGTCTCTTTGTCTCTGTCTGTCTCACACACACACACAAACGCACATGCACTCACACACGCGAACACAACACAGCACACACGCACACAACACACACATACCCCCCACACAAACGCACACCACACACACACACAAACGCACACACACACACACACAATCACACACACACACAACACACACACACACACAACAACACACACACACACAACACACACACACACCAACCCACAAATAACAACAAACAGGACAGACAGACAGTTAATCGATACCCAACCCCCAAAAAAAAAAAAAAAACCTGCGACAGAATGAGTTTACTGGTCGAGCTAATTCTCAGATTTTATTGTCACAGAATATATCAAAGAAGGGAAGGGGGAAAAAAAGGAAGAAAAAAGAAAAGAAAAAAAAGGAAGAAAAAATTCAAGACCAAGACTGAATGAGTGACACAGTGAAGTGCGTAGAGGTACTAAATCACCACGCTCATTTCATGAGTTGTGAAAGAGTGTGGAATTAGGTCTGGACATTTGCCCCCAACGGGGGTCAGTATAGGTGTGTGTGTGTGTGTGTGTGTGTGTGTGTGTGTGTGTGTGTGTGTGTGTGTGTGTGTGTGTGTGTGTGTGTGTGTGTGTGTGTGTGTATGTATGTATGTATGTATGTATGTGTGTGTGTGTTTGTATGTGTGTATGTGTATGTGTATGTGTATGTGTGTGTGTTTGTTTGCGTGTGGTTATGTGCGTGTGTGTGTGTTTGTGTTTTGTGTTTGTGTGTGTGTGTGTGTGTGTGTGTGTGTGTGTGTGTGTGTGTGTGTGTGTGTGTAATGGATTCTTATTTTCGTTTCTTGGCAAGAGATCTAAGGCTCATCAATGATGATATTTTTATCATCGTTCATTTATCATCGTTCATTATTATTCGCACACAGGGCATCGGTTTATTGTCTCATCGTAAACGACTTTGACACCCAGTTCAGTTTTTTTCTCTCGTCGAACTGGGGAAAAAGGGCGAGGCTGGGAATTGAACCCAGAGACATGACGGTTTACTTGTTGGTTAGTTAGCAGGCGAACGCCTTAACCCTCCTGCCACCCTTCTCCTTCTTGGAATGGCTTTGACAGCAGGAGGACAGGGCTAACTCCTGACCGGCCAGACCAGACCAGACCTACCTATCACCAGCAATAGCTTACGGTTCGGCAGCTTCGCAGTCATCAAGTTAATCAGCTGAAAACACACGCTCCACCCCTCGGGCTTGCTAACATTTCTGCTGGGTTCAAAACAAAAACTGCTCCGCCTGCGTGTTAGTACACATACTCACGTGCTTGCACGCGTGCACTCATGCACACAGGCACATGCGCGCGTGCACACACTCAGGCGCGTGCGCACACACAGACACATACAGAGACGTGTGCACACACCCACACACAAAGAGGTGCGCGCACACACGCCGAAGAATGCATGCCCACACATACACACACGCACGTGTGTGTTTATGTGTGCGCGCACATATGTACGTATAACTCTATGCGTGCGTGTATTTGTGTGTTTGTATAATTATGTGTGTATCTTGCGGCGTGCATACTTGTATGTACGTACGCTGACATTATTATTATTATACGCGTCTTTGTACAGTGTGTGCGTGCGTGCATGCGTGCGTGACTTCTTGAGTGTTGAGACAGTAGAGCAGACGACACGGGCATGACATTAGTCTAAATTAATAAGAGGGCTTTGGGCCTGGTTGATTGAGATAAGGATCGTATAATCTGCATGCTTCCTGAATAAGCGTGTGTAGGGTTCCGCATGGGTGCAGTGGCTCTGCTTGTTTAGGGGCTCAGACAGTCTTTTGTTCTTCCCCCCTCTAGGCCCCTGTCCTGGCCCCTATTCTTTTCTTATATTTATTTTGTGATTTTTTCCCCCTTTATTTTCAAGGGCTGGTCGGACCGTTATGTGTCTGAAAAGGTAAAGGTGTCTCCTAACCTGTGTGGTCGTAGGGGAGTGAGGCCTCAGAGAGACCTCAGCTTCTCTAGGGGCCAGCATGTTGAGGGCGGCGCCCATCTCCTCTCCCTCGCTGCTTTACCTTCCCTGACTCTAAAGAGGCCAGGTACCCATTTACAGCTGGGTGAACTGGGGGACTGTATTGAAGCCAAAGCGCGCAAACGGTCACCCATCCACTTAGAAAGCACGTTCGATGCTGCTTAACATAGGCTTGGGGTAAGCGAGTGCTC
>CM060335.1:2322422-2324922 GCA_030674155.1 Stramonita haemastoma
TACCGCAGAAGATAGTAGAATATTCGTGTACAGGGACGGGAAGTGTGTGTGTGTGTGTGTGTGTGTGTGTGTGTGTGTGTGTGTGTGTTGTGTGTGTGTGTGTGTGTGTGTGTGTGTGTGTGTGTGTGTGTGTGTGTGTGTGTAGGGGGGGGGGGGGTAAAGAGAGGGGGGGACGGAGGAGAGTGGGTAGGGGAAGGGGGAAGGGAATGGGGTAGGTTGCGAATCGATACGACAATGAATAATGAAAAGTGTGTGTGTGTGTGTGTTTATATTAAAAATTAAAAAAAAAATCTTTATATAGAGGATAATGGAATAAGCAATCATGTGCTTTTTTACAACCAGTCCCCGTGTATATGCAGTTGTGTATATCTTGTCATCTGTTCCCACCGGTACACAATGGACTACTCTTACAAAAAGTGGAACAGGATTTAACGTGTGCGCAAGTTTGTTCTGCGTGCATTCGTTCACGGGGCTCGGTTTATAGTCTCATCCGAAGAAGTGTGTGTGTGTGTGTGTGTGTGTGTGTGTGTGTGTGTGTGTGTGTGTGTGTGTGTGTGTGTGTGTGTGTGTGTGTGTGAAAATATATGTGTATATAATTACAGAGTATAAAGAAACTTAAACATTAATCGATTTGCTTTTCTTATTCATGTATTGAATCATTCATTTATGTATTTGGGTTTTTAATCAATTTTCGGCTATTTGGTTCTTTTTCGAATCTTGTACTTTCATTTACTTGTTTGTTCATCTATTCTATACATTTGCATATCTGCATCTTTATTTATTTATCTTTTTGTTTGGTTTGTGGTATGTATGTCTGATTATTTTTGTCTGTTTATTTACCTACTCTCTGCAGTGTAGCAACAACAAAAAAATAGTGTTCGCATAACCTATGTGGTCGTTCGGGAGCGAGGCATCAGAGACCTCAGCTTCTCTAGTGGCCAGCATATTGAGGGCGGCGCCCATCTCCTCTCCCTCGCTGCTTTACCTTCCCTGACCCTAAAGAGGGCAGGTACCCACTTACAGCTGGGTGAGCTGGGAGGGGGGGGGGTACACAGAAGTTAAGGCACACAAACGGTCTCCCATCCATTATGGCAACAACGTTCATCTCTTGCTTAACCTTACCTTGGGGAGAGTAAGGGCTCTGACCACTGAGCCATCCCCACCCCAGCTTCAAAGAAAAGGTATGCAAAATATGCAGACGTCAATGTAAAGAGCACTTTATACTACTTATTATGCAGCTGTGGGAGAGGGGAGAGGGGAGAGGGAGGAGACATATCACACACACGCTGACAAGCTAACGCCTGCTTTATGTAAATGCTCTTCTACGCACCAGTGAAGCGCAAGTGGTATTTTCTGATATCCTCGGGGGGCTCGAGTTCGAAACCTCCTTTAATTTAACGTTCAAGTATGAATCTCTGACAAAGAGAATTTAATGTGAGTGCAAACTTAGACACCTACGTCAAATTTAGGGGAAATTGAATGCAAGCTGAAATGATAAGGATCTAGCTGATGCATGTATATGTGTGCTTGCGTTTTATTTATTAAAAAAAAATATTTCCTTATTTATTTTTTCAAAGGGGCTAAATTAATGGTGTTTTCTGTATAAGGGTTCAGGATGTAGGGTGTGTGTTGCAAGGTGTGTGGGTGTCTTAGGTGGGACTGGAGGTGAGCTGAGCACTCGTGCGTACATGCATGCGCTGTTAAATGCATTTCATTTATATATATTCGTGACTGGCAGTGTGTGCATGCTTGAGTATCACGACTACATCAATACTTTAGATTGTATTTCTTTCTTTGTGTGTGGTTGTTGTGTTTTTTTTTCCAAACAACCGATTTGTCTAATAATTTATTCAGTGTGCGGTAGTGGTGTAGTACTATTGATCTGAGTAAAAAACAAAATAAAAAAAATGGGATGGGGTGACAGGGAGTGGTATGCAAAGTACACAAGCGTAATGTAAGCCTACTGCCAAACAGAACGACACTGAAACCACAGAGGGGGTCTGTATATAACATAACGTCTGAAAGGGGGACGCGATAGCCTGTTTGGTTAGAGCGTTGTGCATTACGCTCGTGATCTGCTGACCTGGGTTCGAATCCCAATCAAAGGAATATTTTCACCCGCAGTTAACATTAGCGCCAAATTGCGCCGAATTTCACGCAGAAAAAATCTCCTGTGACATAAAGTGGTATAGATAAAGATTTTTTTTAATGAATAAATAAATCCACTTTCCCAAAAACCTTCGGAGCAGATTATAAACCACAGTCCAGTGTGCAAATGCAGGCAGAACATCTTGGACATACGTTAAAACCTGTTCCGCTTTTCGGAAGAGTAGGGGGAAGAGATGGGCGCCACCCTCAATATGCTGGCCCCTGGTGAAGCTGGGGTCTCTGATGCCTAGCCCCCTTACGACAACATAGGTTATGGGACACCTTTGCCTTTTAACTTTTAGGCTGTTGTGTGCTGGTGGGAACAGATGCCAACATTGATACAACTGCATAC
>CM060335.1:2329922-2332422 GCA_030674155.1 Stramonita haemastoma
CTTCTGTCAAACATTCTTTGACAGATATCCCATTGCGTGCATGGCCCATACTCTCGAGAACGATCAAAGTTTGGTAAACAGAGCATGCGTGCGCGCGCGCGTGTGTGTGTATGTGTGTGAGTGTGAGTGAGTGAGTGAGTGAGTGAGTGAGTGAGTGAGTGAGTGAGTGAGTGTGTGTGTGTGTGTGTGTGTGTGTGTGTGTGTGTGTGTGTGTGTGTGTGGAGAGAGAGAGAGAGAGAGAGAGAGAGAGAGAGAGAGAGAGAGAGAGAGAGAGAGAGAGAGAGAGAGAGAGAGAGAGAGAGAGAGAGAGAGAGAGAGAGAGAGAAGAGAGAGTGAGAGAGAGAGTGAGAGAGAGAGAGAGGAGAGAGAGAGAGTGTGTGTGTGTGTGTGTGTGTGTGTGTGTGTGTGTGTGTGTGTGTGGTGTGTGTGTGTGCCCGTATGCGTGTGTGTGTGCGTTACTGAGTGAATACATGTGTAGTGCGCGCATATGAGTGTACAAGTTGAGTATGTTATGTGTGTAGTAGTCAGTGAAATTCAATTTTGTCTGTTCACAGGGTACTTTGAATAAAGATTACAATAAATTGGTTTGTTGGTTTTTTCCCTTTTGAAAGAAATAGAAAAAGGGAAAATAATAATATTAGCGCACTTACCAGTAGCTCCTCGTTCTGCTCATTCATATCCCTGATCAGTATCCCCAACTATTCCCATCATTCCTTATTTCTCTTCCCCCCTTTAACCCTATCATCCCACCAGCTACCCCCCCCCCCCCCCCTCCTTCCCTTTCCATCATTATCCCTGTCCTGTTTTCGATTTATATTTGAAAGTTATCGTCTTTTTCAAGAACTTCATATTATAGAGAATACTATTCTTGTATGCAGATTGTAAAGAGTCAATGTGAGATCTGTGCTACACTACACTGAATGAGAAGTTTGCGTGTACGACTCTTTAATTAGTACTTCATCACAAAGGCAGCCATACACCACCTTCAGAGGATTCTCTTCTTTTTTGTGTGTCTTTTAAAGGAGGAGAGTGCAGATTTGTTTTGCTGCGAGCTTTTATAAGGAGACAATCATCAAACGTGTGGCTCGACCTCGAGTAGAAAAGAACGACTACCACTACCTCAAAAGAGAGGAACAAGTCATTATTCTAAGACGCCGTACTGGGCACAACAGACTAAACCACCGTATGTCCACCTGAGGAAGAAAGTGTGGCCGATGGAGGTAACCCTACAAACCAAGCTGTACGGCCCACGAGAGGAGCTGGAAAGGACATGCCAGTATTTTTTCCAGACACATCTGACGGTGTAAAGCAAACGGAGAAGTAGAATAAGAAGCAACGAGCTTGTCATGGTTTGAAAATACTGTCAACATGATACTTTTCAACCTTTTCATGTACTACATACATGCCTCGACACTTAGCTTACACCAATAACTAACAAAGGTTTAGGCCTGGATGAAGATGATCCAAGGGTCAAAGGGCAGAGCTTTTTAAATGAACACATAGGGTGAGGGATAGCCAAGTGGTTAGAGCTTTGTCCTCATGATCTGACAACCCGGGATCGAGTCACCACAGAGGCGCTTGTTTAAAGGGACTTTACAGTGCAGTTAGCATCAGTACTAATACCACCCTCGCAAAAGTTCTTCGATCAAATGGGACTACAAACCCAGGCCTTGTGTGCGAGCGCGCCGCTCGTTTAGGGGAATTTTACCATGGAGTTAACACCAGTACTGATACCACTCCCGCAAAGGTTTTTCAGATGTGACTATAAACTGAGACCACGTGTGCGAACGCACACAAAATATGCACCCAGGTTTAAATACCTGTTTGGCCCTTTGTAAGAGCAGGCCATTTCGTGACAGTAGGTGCGAATGACACCATGAAGAAAAAAAGCTAACAATTAAAAAAAGCATGCACACAAGGGTTGTGTTTAAACACAATCCCCGAAGTCGGAATGCAGCTATCTTCATGGTGGGTAAAAACTGGTTCCATACGAAAATACTCACTATTTGTGAACCTTAGAGCTGTAGCTACAACCCCTACAACACCTCCTACTAGCCACACAGGATCGTGAAGCATGGAAAAAGATCTCTGTTGCGTCTTCTCTCATGTCCCCCCTACGTCCTTTGGGACATGGGACTGAGTGAGTGAGTGAGTGAGAGCTGTAGCCGAAGAGAGAGGGGAAAATGAACAACAAAAACAAAAACAAAAACCCCAATGTGATAGAAGCAGCCATGAAGTATGGAACCAGTTTCTTCTTGTTTTTGGTATGCACTCATAATATGGATTCTGATAATACTAGGGAAGTGAAATCAAGCAAAAGTGATTTAATCTGCACCTTAGAATTGTTAACCTACTCTAATAACACACGAATATGTATGGACTGTTGATAACTGTGTATTATGTACTGCTTTATATCGTGATGCTTTGGCAAATCTACTCTGCATTACATTGTGGCCCAAGGCCGATGTTTTATTAAATCATTTCAGTGTCCAGTGTTCAG
>CM060335.1:2344922-2347422 GCA_030674155.1 Stramonita haemastoma
CTTCACAGTCTAACAACTCTATGTCTAACGGTCCCTTCTTTTCTATCCTTCTCTAAACCTACAGCCTCAATAACAACCCAGCGTATTGAATTGTCTTCTTCTAAGTTGGAGACAAAAGTCTCTTTCTCTCTCTCAAATTCTTTTTGTCTTTCTCTCTGACATTCTGTCTTTCCCCTCTGACATTCTTTCTGTCTTTTCTTCTCACATTTCTTTCTTTCTTTCTCTCTCTGACATTCTTTTCTTTCTGTCTCTCTGTCTTTTTCTGTCTGTCTGTGTCTGTCTGTCTGTCTGTCTGTCTGTCTGTCTGTCTGTCTCTCTCCTCTCTCTCTCTCTCTCTCTCTCTCTCTCTTCTTTCTCTCACATTTTTCTGTCTTTATCTCTCTCTGACAATCTTTCTGTCTTTCTCTCACATTCTTTCTGTCTTTCTCTCTGACAATCTTTCTGTCTTTTTCACGATCTGTGACATTCTTTCTGCCTTTCTCTCTCTCACATTCTTCTTGTCTTTCTCTCTCTGACATTCTTCTTGTCTTTCTCTCTCACATTCTTTCTTGTCTATCGTTGTTTAAACCTAGCCCTCACTGACAGTCCTGTGTATTATGGCCGCAAAGGCCTTTCCCCCATGTCACTGATCTGTTGAAAAAACATCTTGACCAGCTGGCCGAACTCCACAGTTGAGTATTTGCCAGGAGGGTGGGGATGGGGGTGGGGGGAGCTGAGGTAATCATGGGGCACCACTCTGCCAGGCCAATTGTGTTCTCCACAAACTCTGTGTTTCCTTTTTGCTGCCCTGAATAAACAGTCTCAACGCCAGTTGCTAGGGAGGGGTCGCTCGTCTTTTGGGAGCGTTTCTTAGCAGGTTGGCAATGTTGGTTTGGGGTTTTTGTGTGTAGATCGGATCCTACCCCTTCTCCCCCCCCCCAACCACCATCATCCCTTCCTCGGATAGAGCTTCGAGGTTCACTAAACTTAATGGTGAGATTTTTACACGTATGGAACCGCCCCCCCAGCCCCCTTCCTCTCACCAGTTAGGTAGCCGCTTCTGACTTCGGGGATGGTATCTAAACACAACACCTGTGTGAGTGCAATTTAAAAAAAAAGTTGTTATTCGACATGAATTAATAGCCTACTCTTTCGAAAGGCGGAACGAGTTTTTAACATGTGCGCAAGATGACTTATGTGCATTTTGTGCACAAGGCTTTGGTTTCTAGTCGCATCTAAAGGATTTTGACATTCAGTTTAACTTTCATGTCATACTGTGGAGAAAGGGCGAGGCTGGGAATCGAGCCCAGAACCTCGAGGTTCCGTTTAATTTGATTTCATTCTTGAGCGGGATGCTACGTTTGTCGTTGTTTCTAAGTGGGTTGGTAACTTCTTTTTGGCTTATTTTTTTTGTTTTAGTTCTGTTATCGTTTCATTTCAGTTTGTAAGTCGGTTGAAAACATGGTCACAGTCATAAATGATGACCACCAGCTTGTTCGATAGTTTATAACACTATTGTGTAGTGTGTCAGACTGTTTGCATTGTGTTTCAAAAATATTGTAATTTTTTTCTTTTCTTTTTTTGGTTCTACCTGTTTATCTTAAATTTTATAACTCTAGCGTCAGATTGTTTGTAAAGTGTCACAAACATTGTAACATTTCTTTCTTTCTTTTCTTTTCTCTTTTTGTTCCTTTCTTTCTTTCCTTCTCCTTCTTCATTCCTACCTTGATTTGAAGTGGTTTTATTTTGTTTTTTTGTTTTAATTGCTTATTAAGTTTTAGATCAGTGCGTCCCATTTATTCGCAAGCTCTAAGACTTTATTCCTTTTTCCTTTTCGAGTTCTCTTTGTTCGTTTTCTTTCATTATTTTACCAAAAATACTAGTGCTTTCTATGCAAACAGCAAGATTTGTTTTCAGCCACAATCGTTGCACATAGGTGATCAAGTTTAAAATAAATGGATTCATATGGAGAGTGTGAACGCTAGTTTGTAAGAGAAAAAAAATCCCTAATACGTTATATGGTTTATGATCTCTCTCTCTCTCTCTCTCTCTCTCTCTCTCTCTCTCTCTCTCTGTGCTGCGTGCGTTGCGTGCGTGCGTGCGTGCGTGCGTGCGTGCGTGCGTGCGTGCACGTCCAGGCACTACTTTGTCAAACGACTGACTACAATAATTCACATGGGGATGTTATCTTGCTGTTATTACAGCAACGATGGAGGGCAATAAATCCACAACCGCAACACTCTATCTTCCTTCACCTCGTATTGTCTCTGATGAAACGACAGACACAGGATTGGGTGAGCACCTTTGGCTGAACAGTTTCTTTGTTATGTTTGAATGTATTATATATTATTATTATGTATTATTTTTTTCCTCCAGGACGGGGGGGGGGGGGGGGGGGGGGGGATGAGTTCCGCCAGGTTAATGTGGCCACCACACTCTGCCAGAAAAAAAATTCTCTGCAGTGCATTGTCTACTCCTCTAGGAGTTATTAATTTTATTTATTTATTTACTTATTCATTCA
>CM060335.1:2349922-2354922 GCA_030674155.1 Stramonita haemastoma
CCTGTCTAATATGACAATTAATTGTGAAAAGACGTTAAATGAATTTGAACACACCACACACACACACACACACACACACACACACACACACACACACACACACACACACACCACACACACACACACACACACTCCCCCTTTCCTTCGATCATAGCCACTTCACCTGCTATAAGACAAACCGGTGTATATAATATATACGTTTATCTACAATGCTCGCACGAACATTCACAACTAGTACTACAAAAAGCGACAGAATTATCTTCGTGAATGTTCACATTTTGGTGGTGCCCTCTCTCAGTTAGGGTTGAATTGCCAGGTATAATTATCTATCTACCTATGTAATTATCTACCTATGTAATTGTCTACCTACGTAAATATCTATCTACCTATGTAAATTACCTATCTACCTATGTCAATGTAGACGGGGACGGGATAGCCTAGAGGTCAGAACATTGCACTCGCAATTTGACCACCCGGGTTCGATTCCCGTTCGAGGGGATTTTTCCCCTGGAGTTAACATCAGTGCTGACTCCACTCTCCCCAAAAGTCTTTCGGATGAGACTATAAACCGAGGCCCCGTGTGCGAACGCACGCAGAACTTCTTGTGCACACGTTACATCTTGTTTCGCTTTTCGTAAGAGTAGGCCTTTGTGTGCCAGTGGGAGCAGATGACAAGATTGACAAAACTGCATACACACAGGGACTGGACGTAAAAAAACACATGAGTGCTTATTCCATTATCCTCGAAATAAAAGAATTTTTAAAAAAGAAAAGAATAATCTGTCTACCTATGTCAATTTTCGTTAGAGTAGGCCAGTGTGATAGTGGGAACAGATGACAAGATTTACAAAACTGCATACACAAGGAGACTGGATGTAAAAAAAAAGCACACGAGTGCTTATTCCATTATCCTCTATATAAAAGAACAACAATAATGAAAAAAACCAATTATCTATGTACCAATGTCAATTTTTGTAAGGTAGGCCACAATGTGTCAGTGGGAACAGATGACAAGATTGACTAAACTGCATACACACTTGGGATGGATGTAAAAAAGCACACGAGTGCTTATTCCATTATCCTCGATATAAGAGAATAAAGAAATAAATAAAAATGAAAAAAACAATAATATACACATAAGAATCGGCAATGACTCGGTCCGGCGCGGTGTGACATTAGCAGCAGTCACAATCTCTCCAACACGGGTACTTACTTAATCCAAGGTGTCGGATTTGGCACTCGTTAGTCTATCTTCTGTCGCTTCATTCATATCATCTATCATTCCCCGATCCACCCTATACATATCATAGCCTCAGCCTAACCACGGTGACACAACGGTTGTTCTTGTGTGCCGGGCAACAACGAAGAGATTTGTTGTGCAGCAATAGCCGGTGTCAAATTGCTAGTTGCTCCCCCACCCCCACCCCCTCCCACCTCTTGACCTTGGTTTTTTGTGGGGTTTGTTTGTCTTCTGCAGCAGGGAAGAAACTGAATGAATCCAAGATTATAATAAGGAAAAGGTGTTAAACTCATCATGCAGAGTTGAGCCGGTTTTATTTTGCTATTGATCATGGTGTTTTTGTGTGTGTGTTTTTTAAATCCACTCCAAAACACACACACACAGACACAGACACAGACACACCACACACACAACACACACACACACACACACACACACACACACACACACACACACACACTGCCTGAAATTTTCAGTGCAGTGCAGACTCAACGACTCCTTAATGGGCTCAGGCAAAAGCTAAGTAAAATTAGACTTCTTTGGCAGTCGTCAGTCATAGGGCCATCAGCCAGAGGGGCCCTGCACTACTGCTGGGTCACTTTGGTGGTGTTCAGTGGTGCCTGTTCTGAGCTAACATACTCCAGATACCACTTACTAAGATCCCTACTAACAATAGCATTAGCTCAGTCGCGGAACCAGACTGGGTGAGTCACCCACCTGAGGTGGCGACCACCACAACGTCCCTCCAACGACCTTCCCTGTGAACCTCCGAGCCCAAAGGCTATGACACAAACTCACCACAGGCACAGAAGTGTTTGGGAAAACCGAATCTGAGGTTACCATGAAACCAGAGCAACCGAAGCCACGGAATCAGTTTTTTTTTTTAAATTGCATGATGATCAATGACAATGAGGTTGACATAATTGTGCTGCTATGGAAGTGCACATGTTCTGAGACTTCTTGACAGGGATGTACTCTACGCTTACTATCATAACATATCCCGGCGTCAACCGGGGCCGAGAGATACAGGCACCTGCAGTGTTGGTCAGGTACTTTGAGCAACACTCTCAAACTCGCATTTGCAAAGTGGATGAAGCTCGACTGCGTGAGCCCAGTTTTTCCAGTAAGCCCACAGCACACTCACTCTGGGTAAGAACCGGCCGCAGTTCGAAAAATCCCTATGACTCGAATGGGATTCGAACCTGCAACCTTCTAGTCCGAAATTCAAGTCGCTAACCACTGTGCCATGGTGGTTGGTTATCGTCTTTACTTTTAGTGTAAGGGTGTACACTAAATCATTACTTATTCTGTAAGTAAGCGTCTATTCAGGAATACTTCGATTCTTGGACGTACATAATTTATTTGCTATTCATTTCTGTTGTTCATGTCTTTTTATCAGTTACTTCAAAAAAAAAAAGTACTGGCAGAAATGTGTCATACACGTGGATAATTGAAATATCATCTCACTGTAATTACAAAACAAGCCAGGTAATGAAAAACTGAACTATATTTCGACAATGTGTTTTTTTAATGGAATAAGAGCTACTTTACTACCAGACAGCTTCAGAAATCAAATGCCGTATAAAGGGAGATAATGTCTGCCAAAAAAACATTGTTACCTCCGATCGAGAAAGCTTGTGGCGTAGTGATAATCCTGTTCCTATTGCAAAAATAACTTTGTAATTCTTTACTTTTATTCTTTCATATTACCTCTACAAAATTAGAATTATGTCACAAGGTTTCAATTTTTCTATCCAAAAGGTGAAGCTGCATAAAAGTAAATAATAATTTTAAAAACGTAACCCGTCTAAGGCATTTCTTTTGTTTTGGGAAAACCAATACATTTGTTTGAAAGATAAATTAAAAAAAGAAATCAAGAATCACTGGCTAATTTCAGTCAATGATGAAAGACACCAACATTGTTTATGGCAAAGAATGTTCGTGCAAAGAACAGTTGAGTATTATAATGTAAGCTGGAGCTGACAATGAAAATGCAATATCACACACACACGCACACACACACACACACACACACACACACACACACACACACACACACACACACACACACACACACGAACGCTTTGCATGATTCGTCTTATTTCACACAGAGAGAACAGACATTAAATCGAAGACAAAAACAAAAAAACGATTTGTATGCACAACTTGCACAGATATTGTATAATCATATACCTTTTAACCACAAAGTGTGTTTTGTAAACACAATACTGCCAATCTTTCCAACCCCTCACATAATCTTCCACACTTGCCAATGCCTACCTTTGTGCCAAACACCAACCAGCGAAAAACAGTCTTACCACAAACAGAAGAAGACGATTGCAAACACTAAGCAGACGACACAAAGGCGACTGGAAGAAAATTCCTTCAACTGTTACACAACCCAGGGATTAACTAACTTGTCCACACGGGTAAGTGGGTATCAAGCGTCCAGTGACCCCCGTATCAAATGTGGGCATTGTCGTCTGCTGCGTATTAATCCTGGCTGGAGAGTTAAATCCCCTGTAGAAAATTAATAACAAACAAGCAACAGTACGCGACAGTGGTTTTGTTGTTGATTTCAGTGCAGAGGCTACAGAAGAAGAAGGCTTTTAAATTGTGCGATAAAAGATTTCTTTTGATGATTGGTAGTTTTTTTTATTTTTTAGTTGACATAAAAAGTAGTTGCGACAGAAGAAGCTTCAATGATAACGCTTCTGATACAGGATTATTACAGGTTATTATATTAGTTTGATTTTTTCCTTTTTTGAATTTTTCTTCGTAGAGAAGGGAGAAGGGGGGAAGATGTGACACTTATCCAGTTTTGTTTTTATGAAGCTGTTATTTTGTTATTTCTTTATTGTTATGCTATCTCCTCACTTCTTCATTTTTTTCTCTGCTAAACTACCCGCATACACAATTGTGCAAGTAGGCTTAGACACAGCCAATAAGTGCACACACATACATTGGTAGACACACATCCACGAACACATAGGCCTACCCGTGTTGCTGTGTGTACACAATTATTAGCGTACTCATACTGGAAGATTTAGCCTATGCCATGCAAGGACATTGAAATAATGGCATTCAACTGATAGGAATTGGATGCCTTTTAACAAAGGCACAGGATACTATAAACTGAGGTCCCGTGTGCGAACGCACGCAGAGCATCTTGCGCTCACGTTAAAACCTGTTGCGCTTTTCGAAAGAGTAGGCCATTGTGTGCCGCCAGGGAACGGATGACAACATTTACGAAACTGCATACACACAGGGACTGAATGTAAAAAAGCATACGTGTGCTTATTCCATTACCCTCGAAATAAAAAATACACACACACAACACACACACACACACACACACACACAAACACACACACACACACACACACACGCACATGCACACACACACACACACACACACACACACACACACACACACACACACACACACACACACACACAGAGCTATAAGTTAAATCCATTAAATCCTGTTCCGCTTTTCGTAAGAGTAGGCCATTGTGCTGGTGGGAACAGATGACAAGCTTTACAAAATTGAAACAGGGACAATGTAAAAAAAACACACGACTTTTACCGATGGATGACTAAATAAAAATATAAAAAACTAAAATGAAAGATTTTACTATAAATCAGATTGTATATGATGAAACAGTGCGAAAATTTAACTTAAATGAACAAAATTTAAAATGATCAAAAAAAAAAGCAAACAACAAACAGTTAATCAGAACAGAGGACAACCTTAATT
>CM060335.1:2357422-2362422 GCA_030674155.1 Stramonita haemastoma
TCAGCTAGTCATCAACTCACACAAATAAATTCTCAAACACTCCTGCGCCCACCAGAATGCCCGCGCATTTAGACTCACACATAGCTCGCGCGCGTGCACACACACACACGCAGGCACGCACGCACGCACGCACACAATCTCGCGCGCGTGCATGCGCACGTTTGAAATACTGCAGACATGCACGTCCATTTTCATAAGTAAAACATTTTGTAATTAAACTATAGTGTTATAACATGTCGTATAATAAGACAAATTGCGATTAAATGAATACTCTTCTTTTTAAGATATTAAACACAGTCTAAAATAGTAACACGCACACACAATTTTATGACATAAAGATATTGCTATAACATGTTGTATGATAAGAAAATATTGAAGACAGTTTATATATATATATAATCTGTACCCTTTCCCATTCCTCAGAATGTCCGGTTCTTTTTTTTACCTGAGCTTTGTATCTCCCTTGCCCCCCCCCCCCCTCTCTTTCATTCTCTCTCTCTCTCTCTCTCTCTCTCTCTCTCTCTCTCTCTCTCTCTCTCTCTCTCTCTCTCTCTCTCTCCCCTCTCTCCCCCCCTCTCTCTCTCTCTCTCTGGCTTTGGTTCAGTTCAGTCCAGATTTGATGTCATGTACTTTTTAAGCAGCAGAACACACGCGCGCACCACACACACACACACACACACACACATACACACACACACACACACACACACACATACACACACACACACACACACACACACACACACACACACACACACACACACACAGTACAATCAAAAATAAGAATAGACGAATCCACACAAACCTTTGCAAGGAGCATAAAGTCAAGTCAAAAACACTTTTAATCATTCCATGATGAGCAATTACATAGTTCAATACTGATATGCATAGAATATTTCAAAGATCACAATAGGACTCACATCAATGGACTGATATTTCTTTTATCAATGACAGGCAATTTGAAAAAAATCTAAACTTACAATAAAACAAGCAAACCCGTATGGACACCCCTCTACCCCCTCACCCCTTGCCCCATCCCACCCCCCACACACATACGCGCAAATTTTAAGTATACAAAATATACAAAAAAGCAAACAGATACATTTTTTGAAAAGAAGAAGATAACAAATGTCTAATATTTACAATCAGTCGTCCATCAAAATGTTTACACACACACACACACACACACACACACACACACACACACACACACACACACACACACACACACACGCATGCACACACACACGCACGCACGCACGCACGCGTTATATGAGTGAAAATGCGTTACACTGCCATTAAGCGCCTGACAAGTCAGGCCCAGCACATCCGACTTTGGCATAAGAGAGAATTAAAACCCCCAACTCTTTCAGCAAAAAAAATCAAACAAAAAACAAAAGCAGGAGAATGAACCAAGAAGGTAGAAGGTAGAAAAGAGACAAGAAGGAAGCGACAGGAAGACAAGGATCAAGAAACAAAGAGAGTGATAGAAAAGAGGACATTTCTAGCACGGAATTTGCCGAATCTGGGGATTCTCTTTATACTGACCAATACCCGGCTTTTCAACGGAGGAATGGCAGAAGATTGCCAGATTGCAGCTCAACCAATACTTTCACGCCTCAGTTTTAGTTTTCGGTTCTTTTTTGAAAGTGGAGCCGGGTACAAAGTGGTTAAAACGCCATTTTCCTAGTCTTGATAGTGTGGGATCGAACCTCAGTAAAACCATCTCGTACGTGTAAGGGAATCATTCCGTGGAGTTAACCCAGTTTATGACAGACACCATTCTTCTACAAACTCTTTGGAAGAGACTGCCATATGACGTAACAGCCTTCTAGTTAAAATGGTGATTGACTCAACCTCTGACGTCAATTTCTTGATTTTCCTTTTTTAAAATTTTATTTATTATTGGTTCATGCGTCATTACACGAAGTGTTGTACGGCACCAGCAGGTCTGCACTGGTGCTGATCTGGCTGGGAGATTGAATTTTTTCCATGGCACACACAACACACACACACACACACACACACACACACACACACACACACACACACACACACCACACACACACACAACAAGTGTACACCAGGATCGTTGCTTTCATAAGCAGTGGTTGCAGGCTAGTTGTGGACAGAACCCTGCTGTTTCCTTCGTTCCTTCCTCCCTTCCTCCCTCCTTTCCTCCCTTCTCCTTCCTCACTCCTCCCTCCTCTCTCCCTCCATTTCTTCCTTCCTCCTCCCCTCCCTTTCTCTCCCTTCCTCCTCCCTCCTCCCTCCCTCCCTTCTCTCCCTTCCCATTCCTCCTCCCTCCCATCTCTCCCTCCCTCCTCCCCTCCTCCCCTCCCTCCCTCCCTTCCTCCTCTCTCCCTCCCTTCCCTCTCTTCCTCTCTCCCTCCCTTCAGGCCAGAAAAGTCCTCACGTCAGCCAGAATGGTCTTCCTGCATGCTGGGCAAGTCTCGAAACCAGAACCGCAGCTCTGGCAGAAGAGGAAATGTCCGCAGGGCAGGAAGGTGAGGTCCGCCGGACATTGGCGACACCGGTGACACAACTGCCAGGCCTTCAGAATCTCGTTCTCCTTTCTCAGCGCCAACAGTCTGGCCAGCTGCAGTTGTCTGTCCCTGCCTCTGTCCGCCGCCGCCGCCGCTGCTGCGGTGCTCTCCCCTCCTGTGACGTTGTCGGTGCCTGGAGTGCTCTCCCCTCCCGTGACGTTGTTGGTGGTTGGAGTGCTCTCCCCTCCTGTGACGTTGTTGGTGGCTGGAGTGCTCCCCCTTCTGTGACATTGTTGGTGGCTGGAGTGCTCTCCCTCCTGTGACGTTGTTGGTGGCTGGAGTGCTCCCCCCTTCTGTGACATTGTTGGTGGCTGGAGTGCCCTCCCCTCCTGTGACGTTGTTGGTGCTGGAGTGCTCCCCCTTCTGTGACATTGTGGTGGCTGGAGTGCCCTCCCCTTCTGTGATGTTGTTGGTAGCTGGAGTGCTCCCCGTTTCTGTTTGGGTCAGGTTGCCAGTGACAACAACAGCATGGGAGTTTGCGGTGGCAAACCTCGCTGTAGAACTGCCCGCAGACGTGGAAGAAGGAAGATTGGGAGCGGCTGCCTCCACACTACCTGACAAGTCTCTGTTGCCTGTTGAGGGTGTGGACAGCGGTGTTGTTGTTGAGGATGTGGACACTGGTGTTGATGTGGACACTGGTGTTGATGTGGACAGCGGTGTTGTTGTTGAGGACACTGGTGTTGATGTGGACACTGGTGTTGACGTGGACAGTGGTGTTGATCTGGACACTGTGTGTTGATGTGGATGTAGACACTGGTGTTGTTGAGGATGTAGATGCCTCAGGCTCATCCCCAGGCCCGTCTCCTTCCAAGTCATTCCTCATCCCACTCTCCTCCCTCCTCCACTCACCAAACAACACACAATCTGCACGATGCGACGTTAAGCCATCACTGTCCCATGCTCCTCCTCCTCCTCCTCCTCTCCTTCTGCTGCTGCTGCTGCTGATGCCCTTCTATCAAGGACAGCATCCACAGAACGCATCAGCAGAGCAGCCGTGACTGGAATCTGTGAGGATGCTGCTGCTGCTGATGCTGCTGCTGAATGTCGAGATGCAGATGCGGTGTTTGAGGATTTGAGGTGTCGGTACGTGGCCAGGACAAGGTCTTGGGGGTAGCCGAACATGACCACGGCTTCCACACACACAGGCAGCAGTGTGTGTTTAGGGGAAGAGCGTCTGGAGTCCATGGGTGCTGTTGTGGTGGTAGTGTCTGTGTTCTACACAGCACAGAGAGAAACATAGACATCAGTGATCTGGGATTCATCAATAACAGCAGGACATCGACAGTGAGGGGTGGTGGTGGTGGGTTGGGGTTGGGTGGGGTGTGTGTTGTGTGTTGATTTGTTTTGTTGTGTGTGTGTGTGTCGTGCTGTGTGTGTATGTGTGTGTGTGTGTGTGTGTGTGTGTGTGTGTGGTGTGTGTGGTGGTTGTGTTGTGTGTGTGTGTGTGTGTTGTGTGTGTGTGTGTGGTGTGTGTGTGTGTGTGTGTGTATGTGTGTGTGTGTGTTGTGTGTGTGTGTGTGTGTGTGTGTGTGTGTGTTGTGGTGGTGTGTGGTGTGTGTGTGTGTGTGTGTGTGTGTGTGTGTGTGTGTGTGTGTGTGTGGTTCGATCTTGTACTTAACGTCTGTTCACTATAAGTGATATTAGACGGGGAAAAAGAGCCACGTAACAGGTACATAAAAAAAATCAATGCAACATCTAAAAATGCAAAAGGGAAAACAATAAAGAACTTTATAGAAACGCGAAAACTGGCTATGTACAAGAGACTTCGTAACAGCGAAATGAATGTTTTCATCTGAGAGAATGATATCTAAATGTTGTGTGGTGTGTGTGTGTGTGTGTGTGTGTGTGTGTGTTGTGTGTGTGTGTGTGTGTGTGGTGTGTGTGTGTGTGTGTGTGTGTGTGTGTAGGGTGTGTGGTGTGTGTGTGGTGTGTGTGTGTGTGTGTTGTTGTGTGTTGTGTATGTGGTGTGTGTGTTTGTGTGTGTGTACGTGTGTGTGTATGTGTACGTGTGTGTATGTGGTGTGTGTGTGTGTGTGTACGTGCGTGCGCGCCGGGCGCCGCGCGCGTGTGTGTGTGATGTGTGTGTGTGTGTGTGTGTGTGTGTGTGTGTGTGTATGTGTGTGAAGATGCTCAGACACTCATACGCATGCTATCCTTAGGAGACTGAATAGCCTAGTGGTCAGAACATTGCGCTCGCAATTTGACGACCCGAGTTCAATTCCCGGTCGAGTGGATTTTTCCGCAGGAGTTAACATCAGTGCTGACTCCACTATCCCCAAAAGTCTTTCGGATGAGACTGTAAACCGTGGCCCCGTGTGCGAACGCACGCAGAACATCTTGCACACACGTTAAATCCTGTTCCGCTTTTCGTAAAAGTAGGCCATTGTATGCCAGTGGGAACAGATGACAATATTTACACAACTGCATACACACGGGGTCTGGATGAAAAAAAAA
>CM060335.1:2367422-2379922 GCA_030674155.1 Stramonita haemastoma
CACTGGCCCATACATGAAGGGGGTTGCCGAATAACGATAACGATAATTGCTTTAAGCTGACACACAACACCATTCCATGCCATGGAAACCACAGCATTGATTTGTAATGTACATCGAGACACGACACTCTTTACAGTCCGGATATGTTACGGCATTCCGAGCCTTTCTTTCGTCCAGTCATTGTCACAGGCCCTCCGCCTACGCTAGCCAAGACAGCGATGTAATAGTTCTCTAAGTGTCGCCAAGTCCCTTGAAGCACACGAAAGGGTCTCCGTGTTATGTGTTCTGGATTCGCTTCCCATTCCGCGAACTGGCGATTTGACACGTTCCTCTTTTAACATGTTTTTCTCTTGGAGAGAGAGAGAGAGAGAGAGAGAGAGAGAGAGAGAGAGAGAGAGAGAGAATGTGCGTTTTCGCATGTGTGTATAATTATCAGGTTCACAAATAGTTTTGATATGTTGTTGGAATCATTTACTGCGTAAACTATACTATTAATAATGCCTGGCACTTTATTGCAAAAAGGCGGATTCATTTCCTTTGGCTCAGCCGCAAAAATAAACAACCAACCAACCAAACAACAACAACAACAAAAACCACACCTCCAACAAAATCTCTCATTTATTTTTTAAATCTGACGATGTCATTGCTTTTGTCGGTGAAAGACGTGACAAATAGGCTAATGCCCTGTGTGTGTGTGTGTGTGTGTGTGTGTGTGTGTGTTGTGTCTGTCTCTCAGTGTAGCTATACGCGCGATTGATTTTTAGATTTACATAGGCCTATATTTTCTTCTATTGTATTGAGTAATGTTTTTGAAAGCATACGGCACCAACATATTATTTTTTTTATTCTGAGTGTTATCCTTTAGCCTACTGGGTTCTGCTCCCCCTCGATTCAATAGATGCATCAGCCCATTCCATTCCTAAAGGCTAACACAATATTTCAAGGCTTAGACAGTTCAATGGCAGTAAATTTGCACATGCATGAAGTACTACAAGTGTGCGTGGAGGCAGGTTTTAACTAATGATTTAAATTTTGCTAACAACAAACTGCATCTTGTTATTAATCTTGATAGTCTATGCTAGTTCACGGCTTAGCTGTACTTTATTTTCATTTTATTTCTTAAAAAAAAAACAAAAGAAAAAAAAAACTGATATCAAGCCAAATAGAAATTTAATTGAACACTTGACCGACTTTAACAACCCATCGAGTGCCATGACTCAAGGGAACACAAATCGTCCACTCACGATACACAACCTGTTTATTTAGGAGTTGTTCGCGTCTTGGTGAATAGACACGGAAGGTCAATGTCGTTCTATTTTTAGCGGTGATGGAGCTTTGACGAATTTTGCTTCCTTGTTTACAGTATAACGAGCCCAGGTTAAACTGGATAGTTCTGGTAGGGTAGAACAGGGCAGATCCACTTCTGGTAGGAACAACAGATGTTTACTATTCCAAGGATTCAGGGGGTAGCGATAGCCAAGGTGAGCTTTGAAGCTTTGATGGTGCTTGTTCGAGCACCACCGACACAATTCAAGGGGTTATAATTACAGACTGTGTAAAGGAGATGATTCATCTTGAGTGATTTTTCATTTTGTTTCATTTATATCGAGGATAATGGAATAAGCACTCGTGTGCTTTTTTTTTTTTTTTTACATCCAGTCCCCGTGTGTAAGCAGTTTTTTGTAAATAGTGTCATCTGTTCCCACCGGCACACGAGGCCTACTCTTACGAAAAGCGGAACAGGATTTAACGTGTGAGCGCAAAAATGTTCTGCGTGCGTTCGCACAGGCCCGGGTTATAGTCTCATCGAAGGACTTTGGGGAGAGTGGAGTCACACTGATGTAACTCCAGGAAAATCACTCGACAGGGATCGAACCCGGTCGTCGCAATGTCTGACCACTAGGCTATCCCGTCCCCCTAGGCCTAGCTGAGTGAGTGTGCTGGAAGTTGCTGCGAGTGTGTACATGTGTGGATAACTGGGTACAACTGGTAGTATGACTGGAGCTAATGATTATCAGCACTGACCTTCCTTCCTTCGACGAAACTTCCTCGGGTGAGACTATGTAAACAGCAGCCTTGTGTGAAAAATGCACTCAGCATCTTGTTAAAGCCCGTTCTGCCTTCTACTTATTCTGTTTATTTATTTATTTATTTATTTATTTATTCTTTTACGTCAAGAATAATGGAATAAGCACTCAAGTACTTTTTTTACAGCCAGTCCCGTTGTGTATGTAGTTTTGTCAATCTTGTCATCTGTTCCCACTAGCACACAATGACCAATTCTTACGAAAAGCGGAACAGAATTTAACAGGATTTAACGTGTGTGCGAGATGTTCTGTGTGTGCGTTTGCACACGGGCCTCGGTTTATAGTCTCATCGAAGGAAGTAAGCCAGTAGGCTTACGTGCCGCTAGGAACAGATGACCGATTTAGGGCTGTATTGATGAGGATTTTGGGCTGTATCGATCAACCTATCGCCACTACCAAGTGGGTCTTATCTGACTCACCTTTCTGCTGCGTTGTTGTTGTTGTTGTTGTTACGATGACATTGACATCTCAGCTGAGAGATCCGATTTGTGGACAGTGAGGTGGCTGGTTGGTTGTAACTCTAGTCAGGCCACTTCCCGGCGAAGGAAGAGGCTTGGGGCAACAGTTTCTCCTTATATACACTAGTACCAGGCCACTTCTCCTAGCCACTGGAAAAAACTGGATTATTCCAGAAATTTCAGAAACTCTCCACAACACGCTAGAAGTAAAAAAAAAAAAAAAAACTCCCTTGAACACAGTAGCACATTCCAGAAATTCCATGATATCTATAGAGAATACTGTTAGACCATTTTAATTTTCAGGAAATCTCAAGAGTACTGTAAGACCATTCTGGAAACTTCTATCTATGTTATTTATTTATTTATGTATTATTTATTCTTTTATATTGAACATGATGGAATAAGCATTCATGTGCTTTTTTTACGTGAAGTCCCCGTGTGTGTGCAGTTTTTGTAAATCTTGTCATCTGTTCCCACCGGAACACAATGGACTACTCTTACGAAAAGCGGAACAGGATTTAACGTGTGCGTAAGATGTTCTGCGTGCGTTCGCACACGGGACCTGGGTTTACAGTCTCATCCGAAGGACTTGTGAGGAGAGTGGAGTCAGCACTGATGTTGACTCCAGTGAAAAATCCCCTCCAACGGGAATCAAACCCGGATCGTGAAATTGCGAGCGCAATGTTCTGACCACTAGGCTATCCCGTCCCCCATTCTAGGACTTCATAGAATACTGGAGAACATTCTAGATAATTGTGGTAGGCACATCCTGACACTTTATGAGTGAAAACAAAAAAACACAAACCAGCTACAGACGATGGCATCATTTTTCTTCACAAAACTGATAGACATCATCAATGCATGCATCGGATGGGGGGATCGGTGGTCTAGAGGTAACGCACCTTCCTTAAAAGTTAAAGTTAAAGTCTGTCCCGAGCCATAAGGCTCATCAGGCCGGTGCTTATCCCGGTTTCTGTGGCGTTAAGCGACTGAGAGTCATAGACTCCCCTCTGGATAGGACGCCAGTCTATCGCAGGATTAACCCCCAACACAAGGTTGGTACCCCTTTTACACCTGGGTGGGGTGAGAAAATAGCCGTAAAGTGCCTTTTCCAAGGGCACAACGCCATAGCGGAATAGCTGGGATCGAACCCGCAACCTTTAGATTACGAGTACAACATCGGATGGGGGGATCGGTGGTCTAGAGGTAACGCACCTTCCTAGAAAGCGAAAAATCCGGGTTGGAGTGTGCGGTGGTTTGTATCCCGTTCGGACCCCAAAACTTTTCCCCCATCCATTAGACCATGAGTGGTGGTCTGAGTGCTAGTCTTTCGAATGAGACGATAAACCAAGGTCCCGTGTGCTACACATCATTATTTAGCGCACGTAAAGAACCCACGGCAACAAGAGGGTTGCCCCTGGCAAAATTCTGTAGCAAAAAGCCACTCTGATAGAGAAAAAAATACAGTTGCAGACAGGAAAAAGAAAACAAACGATGGGTAGGCGCTGCACTTGTGGCGACACGATCTCCCCGGGGAGAGCAGCCCGGATTTCATGCAGAGAAATCTGCTGTGACATAAAGTGGAATAAAAAAAATAAAGTTAAGCAAGGAATGTCCTTCTTTGCAACCCCAACAGCCTTCGAGTCAGGAAACCTCAAGCTGTAACACGATCTATTTACACCTAGGAATCACCCATGTCGGAGTGTTCCTACCTTAAAATAATGGTGGGTTTCAATGATTGCATGCACAAAAAACTCACCATTGTGCAAACCTGGAATCTCTATTACAAAGGAACGAAAGAAAAAAAATTTTGAATTAGCCGTGACATCTCTCTCCCCATTATCCCAGAGAGAGAGAGAGAGAGAGAGAGAGAGAGAGAGAGGAGAGAGAGAGAGAGAGAGAGAGAGGGTGGGGGGGGGGGGGAGGGGGGAAGGGGGGGGGGGTCACGCACGATGAAAACAAACTGATCACTGTTATGTAGGCAGCAGTCGACTAAAAATTTGTAGGTTCTTCCTGTGTAAAAGACAATCTTGTTGATTTGTGTGGGTCTGTTGTTGTTCTTTTAAGGGGGGAGGGGGGGGAGGGGGGGGGGCTGCATATGTTATTTACCTTCATTTACTTATTTATTCTTTTATATCGAGGATAATGGAATGAGCACTCATGTGCCTTTTTACATGCAGTCCCCATGTGTATGCAATTTTGTAAATATTGTCATCTGTTCCCACCGGCACACGATGGCCTACTCTTACGAAAAGCGGAACAGGATTTAACGTGTGCGCAAGATGTTCTGCGTGCGTTCGCACACGGGGCCTCGGTTTAAAGATTCATCCGAAGGACTTTTGGGGAGAGTGGAGTCAGTACTGGTGTTAACTCCAGGAGAAAAATTTCCTCGACCGGACTCGAACCCGGGTCGTCAAATTGCCAGCGCAATGTTCTGACCACTAGGCTATCTGTCCCCCGAGAGAGAGAGAGAGAAGAGAGAGAGAGAGAGAGAGAGAGAGAGAGAGAGAGAGAGAGAGAGAGAGAGAGAGAGAGAGAGAGAGAGAGAGAGGGGGGGGGGAGGGGAGGGGAAGGTCACGCACTATGAAAGCAAACTGATCATTGTCATGTAGGCAGCAGTGGACTAAAAATTTGTAGGTTCTCCCTGTGTAAAAGACGATCTTGTTGATTCGTGTGTGTATGTTGTTGTTCTTTTTAGTTGGGGGGGGGGGGGGGGGGGGGGGCTGCATATGTTATTTACCTTTATTTACTTATTTCATTCTTTTATATCGAGGATAATGGAATAAACACTCATGTCCTTTTTTTTTTTTTACATGCAGTCCCCGTGTGTATGCAATTTTGTAAATCTTGTCATCTGTTCCTACTGGCACACAATGGCCTACTCTTACGAGAAGCGGAACAGGATATAACATGTGAATAAGATGTTCTGCGTGCGTTCGCCACGGGACTTCGGTTTTCAGTCTCCTCTGAAGGCTTTTTGGAGCAGGGGAGTCAACATAGATGTTACAGTCCAGGGTAGGGAGGACTCTTCAATGATCATCTGCTGGGTGGTGTCTTCAACCTGATGAGAGAGAGAGAGAGAGAGAGAGAGAGAGAGAGAGAGAGAGAGAGAGAGAGAGAGAGAGAGAGAGAGAGAGAGAGAGAGAGAGAGAGAGGACGAGAGAGAACAGAGAGACAGAAGACAGACAGAAGAAGACAGAAGACAGAGAGACAGAGACAGAGAGCAGGACAGAGAGAGAGAAGAGAGAGAGAAGAGAGAGAGAGAGAGACAGTGAGACAGACGAGAAGAAGAGTTCTGATTATTAACCCTGCTACAGACAGGACAGATGAGAGAGATGCGTATGGAGAAATGCGTGGCGCGCGGCCTGAGCCGAGTGAGTTGACTGTTACTCCTTATCGAAATGAGATCTCTTATCACGAGATGAGACTACCGTCTTTCTTCTTTTTTTACAATAGTCCGTCTCTCTACAAATGGCTCCGCGTTCTTTTTTTATCCAATGGCTGTATTTTCCTCCTCCCATCCAAATCTGTCTTTTACCATCCACAATGGCTGCCTCTCTCCTGTCCCATGGTCCCTGCTCCTGTCTCTGTTCTCTGTCCTTCTCTCTTTCACATAGATCCCCCGTCTCTCTTCTCTATCACAAATAGACTCCCGCCTCTCTCTCTCTCTTCTCTCTCTCTCTCTCTCTCTCTCTCTCTCTCTCTCTCTCTCTCTCTCTCTCTCTCTCTCTCTTCTCTCCCTCTCTCTCTCTCTCTGTCTCTCTCTCTTCCCACCCACTCTCTTTCTCCACGACTAGACCCCCCCCAAAAAAAAAAAAAAATCCAACCAAAAACAACAGCAACAACAAAAGAACTTGCTCACATTTTTTTAAATAACAAAAAACAACAACAACAAATAAAACATTAACAAGAAAGGCACAGACTCCATGCAGTAACAAAGAAAATATCAAACTCGATTCCATCTGAGCACAAGTTAGTCCACAATGTATGAGCATAGGAATTTCCCCCCACAATAATGATTAAACATTACTTTTTTCCCAATAATTACTGACTCTTAAAGCATAAATAACGAAAAATGTATACCAGCTTCAATCTTGTTCCCTGTTTGTTTTGGAGACAACAGTTATCACAATGCAACTTATCACATGTATCGAATAATTATCACATGTACTGACATCTATCGACAGTCCGAAAGCTCCAAATGTGTACATTCATTCGCTATGTACATTAGAAAGTCATTCATAGACAGTTTATATGCCATGGTCTCAAAACATGCTATAGAGGAGGAAAAAAACATAATACCGTTTTTTATATTCTAAACCAAGCAGACGTCTACTTGATTTTTGTTTGGAAGGGGGAGGAGTTGGGGGTTGGGGTAGGAAAAAGGGGAGAGGGGATGGGGAGGGGAGGCAGTAGAGGGGATGTTGTTAGTCTGAGAATATGAACATGATTATTTTTAAGGATAAATATTTGTTTGTAAACAGGACACATTGGATTGGGTTGAAAAGTACATTATGCATTATCACATGACGCTTTACAAAATGTTCGAACCAACACACGATCAACGAAGCAGTATGTGTTTATTTATTATTTATTATTTATTTTATTCTTTTATATCGAGGATAATGGAATAAGCACTCATGTGCTCGTTTACATCCAGTCCCCGTGTGTATGCAGTTATGTAAATCTTGTCATCTACTCCCATCGGCACACAATGGCCGCATACGCAATATCTCACCACTGGTGAATTCAGAGCTCTAGCCGAGGAACGAAAAAAATCCCGCCCCAAACAAAATCGACAACAACCAATTTCCCCTGACTGTTACAGCTAAACAAAACACATGATACAACACAACACGTTCAGCGCATTTATCTGATTTTGCACGATGTCTTAGCGAATAATTATTCCTCACAAGAGGAACCCATTTTTGTCAAAGAAACTGTCCTGTTAAAAAATATAGGTGTGCTGATTTTGGGGGGTGGGGGGGGTGGGGTGAGGAAGGTTGTGAAATAATGGATTCTGTGGAATGCTGAAAAGATTTTGAACAGGAGGTATCATTATGAAGGCACAGTTGATCTGTTTTCATAGAAAAGCAAATATTCATAGAAATCATGATGTCGGGCTTGTCAGGACAGGAAAAGATCTTTTGTTCAGGGCATCAAACTTTCACGTGGTACAACAAGTCTGACCAATAAAGAAAAAACACCACCACAAAAGCCAAAACAAAAATTCTGCATTCATAACTTCTGTTTGACAGGTGGATATAAACATTATAGAATACCTTATATCACAACAAAAAATGGAATATTGACAAGTTAATATGAAGAGCCATATAGGTTTTAAGCCCTCTATCTTGCACAATACGCGGTATTGCTTGTTCATATTCCACACATTACCATCATAAACTTACGTTTTATATAAAAAAAAGCCCATACATGTTTTGAAATCAAATTCTTTTCATTTCAGTCAATACATAGGTAGATCAGTACATACACAAATACGAAAGATAAATAACAACACAACACCTAATGATATGATAAACACAGCCAAAAGTTAATTCGCTTTAAATTAAAACATAGATCAAAGCCAGGATAACATTAAACTGAAGCGAAGGAGGGCTTTTTATAAAAAAGAAAATCGGTGATCTGATACAGACACAACTAAAGTCAGAGAGACTACAGAACTTGTTAGTACTTTCAAAAAATCACGAAATGTTTTTTACTAACTCGAAAAGAAAATAAGTTCTGAATGTACAATAGGTAATGCCAGGCAAAGGTAGGTTACGATGACCTGAACTTACAAGCGACGAAAAGAAAATCTATTGTACTATCTCTGGGAGAGAGAGAGAGAGAGAGAGAGAGAGAGAGAGAGAGAGAGAGAGAGAGAGAGAGAGAGAGAGAGAGAGAGAGAGAGAGAGAGAGACAGAGAGAGACAGAGAGAGACAGAGAGAGACAGAGAGAGACAGAGAGAGACAGAGACAGAGGACAGGAGAGTTAAGACTTTTACTGTACATCGGCCTTGGGCCACAATACAAAAGCAAATTGGGCATGGGGAAGGGTACATGACAAGAGTTGTAAACATTCTTTACCAACATAATGATGAAACGAAAGTGTATCAATGTTACGAAAGCTAGAATATTACATCATCAGCCATAACATGGATATTTAACAGTGAAACAAGTCTACATCATTAATATTCATAGTCAACAAGTGTTTTAGAGATATAATTATGATATTCATCAACACGAGAATCCATTCTTACAAATTGAGAGAGGAGAGAGAGAGAGAGAGAGGAGAGAGAGAGAGAGAGAGAGAGAGAGAGAGAGAGAGAGAGAGAGAGAGAGAGGAGAGGAGAGAGAGAGAGAGAGAGAGAGAGAGAGAGAGGTGTAAGCCGGCATGTTTAGAATAAAAGACTTTAAAATAACACATCACTAACAATTATACATTTTTTTCAAGTTTACATCTCCAATTTACAACATTAACAAACCATCTCACCGTAAAAATAACGACAAAGACTAACAACAAAGCAACAACAACAACAAGAACAACAGCAACAACAATTAATATCCAGGAAAAAAACCGTCATCATGGTATCACAGTTGGTGGCGATCGCCATCACAGTAACTCAAATGAGAAGTATGTGAAAAAAATCGATATCTTTAGGAAAGTATTTCAACAGTTCATGCATTCTAGCTACGAAACAAAAGACATCACAGGAAACATAGTCAAATCTGGCAAGATGTAAAAAAGTAAATAAAAAAAGCCACCGGAAGAATTAAAAAAAAGAAATTTTCTATTGCTCTTCTGAATGAGAAAGTCACACCCAAAATATGAGCCTAAAAAAAAAAAACACGAATGAAAACAAATAGTTATTTCTCTCCATCGCTCGCCTTGAGAAAAAAAAAATTGAAAATTTCTGCAGCTAAATAACAAACCAAAATGACACGTCTAAAACATTATATCTCACACACACACACACACACACACACACACACACACACACACACACACACACACACACACACAGAGACCAAAATGAGTGACCTACTTGTCAAAATAAATGTTTACAAACAAAAAGCGGATTAAGATCTAAGTCTACATATGCAAACTTAGAAACATTTCATTTGCTCGCGCTGTAGTTTGTATTGTTCATAATCCTTTGATACACAAGTGTTGTGTTGTTGTTACTTGCTCGGTAATATGGTCACCACTGAAACAATGTTTAGCCGGCCAATTACAGCATAGAAACGCCGCTGATTAGTCTATCCAATTAGCAAGTTTGGATTGCATCGACACAAAAATTTCTCTATTGCAAACATCGACACAAAAGAAGAACAGATATCAAATCAGGATAAAAATGTATCTTGATAAAAAAAAAGGTATTAGCAGGCATGTGGGTAAAGCTTAAAACAATCCTGTACCCAAACTTCTCTCAAATAATAAATGAAAAAAATGAAAAACTACACAGCAATAGTTCTGGAGTTCCACAAGCCAATTGTAAAAAAAAAGCCACAAAACTGTTAAAATCCAAGAGTTTCTGAAATATTATCCTTACTAACTGTTATCTTTAATACTGTGATATTTAAAATCAGCTGTTTGAGCACTGAGAACGAGACAGTCTGAAAACTTTTTTTTTCTCTCCAAATATTGAATACTGCAATGATCTAGTCTATGGTAAATACAATACTGTTGTGAGTACCAGGGGACATAATTGGTACAAAGAACTACAATGCAGTCAGCACTGAACAACTTCATTCTAAAACAGACAAAGGTCTCTCACTTTTTGCACCAACCAATGCATAAAACCCCCCACAAAAAACTCCACAAAATAAACGGAACATTATCAGGAGCTCCAAAAAAGCTTTAGAACAAGCAATGCTCTTTTTCATTTTCATTTGGTTGATTTGCTCTGAGTTACAAAGGACCACATATTTGGTTCTTAAATCGAAATTGCCTGTTTAGGCATAGATTGCGGTCTTTGATTCCCGCGGCGGAAATTATTAGCTCATAACATATCACTACAACAAACAACAACAACACAGACAGCAGAAGGGGGAAAGGGGGGTGGGGGCACAAGAAAGATGCCAACATTGGGAAAATACTTTATCATTCTCGTTGTATAAAAACAAACCACGCAAATAAAAAAAATCACAAAAAGAAAAAAAAAAGGCGTGGATGAAGGTAGTAGAGGTGAGAGGGAGGGGAGTGGAGGGGAGGGAGGGGAGTAAAGGGAAGGGGAGGGGGATGTTTCTTTATTACATAACACACAGTGTGTGGGGGTCACGGCAGTTGAAAACAAAGCCCGTATTGATTTACCTACCGTTCACTGTCCCAGTCCCATAAGACACGCTGTGACAACAGAATGGTTATGACAACAACAACAACGACAGCAGCAGCAGTTTTACCCTATGTTCTTGACAAGACATTCGCTGAAAACTGTGGGACATAGGGTTTGCAGCAAATGAAGAGAGAGAGAGAGGAGAGGAGAGAGAGAGAGAGAGAGAGAGGAGAGAGAGGAGAGAGAGAGAGAGAGAGACAGAGACAGAGACAGAGACAGAGACAGAGAGCAACACAACAAAAAATGCATTCATCTAAAAAAAAAAAATTCAGGATACATGAAAGTGAAGCATAATAATCACACATTGTATTCTCAATATTTCAGCAATTGTTTTTACATATCATTATTGCCCAAGTAAATACAAAAAATTTCGAAATAAATAATGAAATGATACAACCCTCTCCCCACCTACCCACAATCCCCAACAACAACAAACACCAAAAAAAAAAGACACATGTACTATATAATAACACATCCAAAAGGGACTGACAAAGTCTCTGAAAGTATGGTCCATCATTCTGTGCCAAAAGACAGGGATTTTCCCGTGGACTGCTTCCTTGCTGTGTTATGTCAGTGCTGCTTTCACTCTCCTCGTCCAGACAGTTTGTGTTTGGATTCCCACTCCTGCTGCCTCTGCTTCTCCTTCTCTCTCTCCTTTGTCGCCTCCTGCCGCGGGACAGTCAATGACACAGAGTTGAGACAATAACACAGAGTTGAGACACACAATGACAAAGAGTTGAGACACACAATGACAAAGAGTTGAGACACACAATGACAAAGAGTTGAGACAAACAATGACATAGGTAGATACATAGATAGATAGATCAACAGATAGATAAATAAATAGATGGATGGATGGATGGATGGATGGATAGATAGATAGATAGATAGATAGATAGATAGATAGATAGATAGACAGACAGATAGACAGATAGATAGATAAGATAGATAGATAGATAGATAGATAGATAGATAGATAGATAGATAGATAGATAGATAGGTAGATAGATAGACAGATAGAAAAAATGAATAAATTGATAGAGAGGTAAATATATAGATGGATAGATCCATGCATTCACACACACCCACACCCCAGCCCACACCCACAAACACACCCAAACAATCAAACAAACCACCAAGTCAGCCATGCAGCCTAGCACCTACATACCTCCTCCTTCATCTTGGCCACCAGGTATTCCACCTGGGCCATCAGTGTCTCCAGCTTCTTCTCGCTGCTGTCCTCCTCCGCTGCCAGACTCAGGGCCCGGTTCAGAGGGAAGAAGTCAAAGTTGTTCTTCTCCAGCTGATGGATCAAAGCAAAAACATACACACACACACGCAGACGCGCGCACGTACAGACACACAGACACACAGACACACACACACACACGCATACAGGCCCGCGTGCGCATACGCACACACACACACACACACACACACACACACACACACACACACACACAACACACAAAGGCCCGCGCGCACGCGCATACACACAGACACACGCGCGCGCATAAACACACGCACATACACACAATCGGTAATCATTGTTATCATTAACAATAGTTATGACCATCATTTTCATTACTAGCATCAGCACCATCATTTTCATTATAA